>SZWC01003078.1:67047-136426 GCA_023375785.1 Penium margaritaceum
GGGGGGGGGGTTGCATGATGCGCCGCACGCTGGGCATCTGCCGCGGGGCCCGGTAGATGCCAGCGCAAGAAAAAAAATGCCCAAACCACCGATTATAATTAGGGGGTTGGCATGTTATTGGGGGGGAGGGGGTTGCGATGTGCGGCGGACGTGTGATAAAATAAAGGAATCTGCTGGGCCCCGTTGCCGCGGGGCCCGGCAGATGCCCGGGCAAGGAAAAAATGACACCCAAACCCCCCAGTGTAACTAGGGGGTTTGTCTGTTATGGGGGGGGGGGTTGAGAGATGCGGTGCACGTGTGAGGAAGAAAGGGAATCTACCGGGCCCCGCTACTGCTGGGCCCGGCATATGCCCGGGCAAATGAAAAAATAAAACCCGAACCTCCTAGTGTAACTAGGGGGTTTGTCAGATACTAGGGGGGGAGGGGGGGGTTGGCGCGCCCTGTCACGAGTTTTGAAGTTCGCATTGCGACCTCCAAAAGTCGCGACAGGGTTACCACTACAATCGGCGATGCCAGTGTCATTGTCGCCCACTTCGTCCTCGAAGTCGGCGAAGTCCGACTTCGAGGGCGTGGGTACAGTTGTCTCTTTTTTTTCCATTTTTGCTCGCACAACGAAAAACATGGGCATCGATGTCTTGTCGTTTTCGACTATGGACATCGTATGCTTTTTGTTTTTCACTCTACACACAGCGTGCAGTTCGTTTTCGACTATGGACTCCACAGATCTATCGACCGAAACGATGGAATCCGGAGTATTCATGCCCCTCTTGTATATATGTGTTCGATCATTTTGACACTTCTCATCGAAGTACACTTACCGCTAGGTATAAATTGTTCGAATGTCCCACATTCTCAACCACGTTATGCCACTCAACTTCGACGTGTTCACCATCTACGCTACCTTAAGCATAATACTCGAGATTTCATCTAATACAAATGCTTCCAATGACTCCAATAGTTGTAAGAGACGAAAAATATTCAATGAAACAAACTAATATCTGGTGAAATGTTTCATCTTTTGAGGTAAACGATGCACAGTCAGTAGATGAGTATGTTGCCCGTCATTGCTTCACATGGTTCGCTACTCAATAGCGAAGGTCATGATCTAGCAAGTACTCTATTTTCATGTTACTAAAAGTAACAATGTCTGACAACTGAAATGTACTAAGATTTTATTACCTTTCCATCATTCTATCCTTCCGTTTCTTAACATTCCGAGCTTCAAGGTCTTATGCTTGCGCAAGCATCTGATAAGCCTTGTGGTAGCAAGGCTCGTCATGTTTCCTTTCAGTGCACATGCGGTTTCGGAGTAAGCTATAGTACATACTCAAAATACAACAGATTGAACGGAACTGTTGGACAACCAAGCTGATACCATGTTTTTCTCTGTGGCCCTTTCAACGATGTCTCCAGTATAACTGGTGGTGGAGGAATTTTTGGCACTACGGATGGTGTTGGTAGTGTTGTAGCGTGTGGTACTGGTATGTTTCCTCTCGACCATGATCCTGGCACTGCTGTAGATGGTGTTGCTAATAATGTGGTCGACATTGTTGGATTCAATCCTTTGGGTTGGGTTATATGTTAAATATTGGGCGTTCACCCACATCGTCGTTGCTCACCTCAGGGTGGCCTTTTGTGGTGCCATCACCTCCTACCCCTTGCTACTCGAACCCGGAACAGCCTACTCAACGCCTAAAGTCATCTATTGTACTATTGTCCCTCATTCTCACCACTTCCAAACTAGCACACAACATAACCTCCCTCCACTTAATCACGGGCTCCTCTTGAATCACCTATGTTAAGCCTTTTCATGTTCCACTTCATCCTTTCCACTGTTCTTGTGCTTTGTTTGGCCATGCTCCTTGCCCGATGATGCATTGGAAATTTGTTCTTTTCGGTCATTGTCTCAACATTTGTCCCAATCCCCACCCCCTCGAATCAGACAGAGTGCACTCCCTGTGTGGCGTACTCTCCTATGTGAACACCTGTTTGACGTCCCTATTGCGCCCGTCATTGGTGTGTGATTCGCTTTTGCACCACTCCCCCTCAGATAGGAAGCAACAATTGCAATCCTTTGCTGTGTCTTTGCTGGGCATGTGCCTTCTAATTTTTCTTCTTTGTATGTGTCCGTCCTCTTTGATGCCCATTTCAAGGACTCTATTTTACCTTCATCCTATTATTCTCTTATGCCTCTCCCTTCCCTCTCACCCACTTTCCCATTTACACCTCCACCTCAAAATCGAGTATGTTATCTCCTTGCCATCTCGACCTTTTCTTGCTCACCAACGTGGGTCATTTGTGGTGCCACCACCGACCGCATGTGCCCAGACCAGTCCATTTTCATGTCAATTCTTCATACCCCTATCATCAATTATGTCTTTACCAGCGACAATACTCCACTCTCTATTCAAGATATTGTGTCCATTTTCCAATTCTCCTCTCATTTTGTCCCTCATTGCACGCCTGACCTTTCTTCTCTCTTCTCCGAGTCCCAACGTTTCATTATTCTGGCCTCTCTATTATGCATGCGATTGGCTTAGTGACCATCGTTGATTGTGTTATAGGTCGTCTCCTTCTTCATGGTCGTTTTCCAGTAGGAGAGAGTTTATGTCGGGTCTTTGGTCCTCATTACATGTTTACTTGTGCTCCTATTCAACTCGCTACTATTTCTCATAAAATAGATTCCCACGTGTTGCAAATTATATTATTTTTAATAGAAAGATGTGGTTAGTGGGTCTTGAATCAAAATAGAAAAAAGAGGAGAAGGAAGGAAAGGGCAACGAGGTTGGGGGAAAAATGGTTACACTCTCTCCCTGCCTTCTTCCTATCCTAACCTGTCTGTTTCCAATAAAAGCGAGATCTGTTGATCTATTGGTTGGCTTTGTTGAGTGTCCCACTTGACCAGAACCAGCAACAGCCACTTGACAATGAGAACATATGCTTCATGTACAACAAGAAAATGCAAAATCACTTGAAGTGGCACGGAAGATCAAGATAAAGCTTAACAAGGGGTAAATACTGCCGATGAAGCAGGTGAATCAGACAAGAGAATTTCTACCCTTAATATCGATATGGTACGCTGTATAGGGAGGCAAACAAGGCTTGAGCGAGGACGCGTGAGGATCACATGATCACAGAATAGCGTGTGCCCACACATCGTATCATTGCTGGCCCACATGTTGATGTAACACAATGTAGAGCTCAGAACGTTCAGACCAAGGATATGGATGCACGTTCCAAGGATGTAGAAGTTCATTCCAAAGTAATAGACGTTTTTTCCAAGGGTATATATTTTCTTCCACCGATATAGACTAGGGTATGAGATGCTACTTGGTTCAGTCTTGAGGTTTTTTTTTACATATGGATATAAGAGTGAAAGAATTGTTAGGAATTCTTAGAATTCCTCTTTGCACTCCTTGCTCTTGTTTTCTGAGCGACACTCACATCCCTTGTCATTTCCTTGTCTTATAACTTTCTGTTTGCCTAGGTACTTGTCCTTTCCAATCTCCGTGAGTCACGGCTTAGGAAGACTAGTTTCAAAACCCACGACCTTGTGGCGACGCGGCGGCCTAGAAACATAGAAAACTAATTAATAATTGCCTCACCGATCGTGAGTGCAAGGGGTTTGTGGGAGGCGATTCCTCCTTAACGATGATGGGTGATTCTCACAACAGTCTTCACGTGCTAGTTGCACGGGCGATGAGATGGAAAGTGCCGGACCGTCCAAGACTAACAAGGGCAAGGTGGTGACGGCCTCGCCACGAGCTCTCGGCGGACTCCAAATTTTGGGAGCCGCCGCCGCGAGCACGGTTTCCAACCCAAAGACAATCGTACCGCCAAGGGCAACAGTACCGCCGAAGGCAACCGAAGCCAACCTGGGCGATACCAAGAAGCGTGCGGAGGCCAAAAAGGTGCTGAACGAGCACGTCGAAGCGCACGTGGGCGACCCCCACGTGACGGACAATGCGATGGAGGAGGATCTCCCGGGGGGAGACCCCGACAAAGAGAACGAAGCCGACGATGGCGAAGGCGACGAGGACCGCGACCATCGCCATTGTCATGCGACGAACTCGAGCCGATTGCTCAAGAAGGGCAAGACACCCGCCGCATCGCCTGAAGCTGTCGACGACAGCAAGACTGCCAAGAGCAGCAAGGGCGCTGAAAGCAGCCACACGAGAAGTTCACACGAGAACGAGCCGGACGACGTCGCCGCGAAGGCGATTCGCGATGACCATCGTAGGCTTGCGGAGTTTGCTTCTGAGGCCGCAGGCCGACTCAAGATCACCACCGATGGTGGAGATACGGCACCACTCAGAGGAATGGGGGCAGACCCTCCTTCCCACGATGCGGCTGCAATGGGGCAAGGTAGCGCCCACTCGAGCGTCGTTGCCGAAGACAGTCTCCTCTAAAAGGTGGAACTCCTTGGAGGCGTGTACGTGAACTGTACCCTCTTGCAGTAGGTAAGGGTGCACGGAAAACGTGAGGCCCTAGAGGCTATCGTCGATGCTCTGACGACATCAGAGCTCAAGTTTGTGTTTGTAAACCTGCTAGCCCACGTCGGGCAGAGCATCACGGACCTTGACCGTGATCAACAGATGCAGCGCCTGGTTGCCCGTAATGCAAGCCGTCGATGCAACGACCTCGACAAGGCGTTGCACAGCGTGACTCAGGTGCGGATGCAGCAGCAAGCACAGTGTGTCGCAACTGCGAATGCCATTGCCGGTGGCAGCGACGACTTGCCTACCTTGACGACTTCCGGGTCGGTCATGAGCACGTCCTTCCTCCACAGTGTGGAGATCTTCTGGAAGGGCGTGAAGCTGACCGACTGGCTGAACCGCATGGAGCACGTTCTACGTGTCCACAAGGCTCCACTCAGCCAGTGGGGCGACCTTGCCATGACACGGCTTGAAGACAAACTCTTCAAGTATATGGTAAAGGAGTGGACTGCGCAGCAGCCGCACCTCGAGTGGCAGCCAATGCCGTGGGAGGCCTTCTACGCGATCATGCGCAAGACGTGCACCCAATGTGAGGAGGTGCAGTGTGCTTTCCACAAAATCGAGGACTTCAGGTAGCTGGGCAGCTCGCTCGAATCCTACTTGAGCAAGTTCGGCGCACTCGTGGAGGAAGCCGAAAGCTTCACCGAGGGCGATGGGACTCAGACCTTCAAGTACCTGGAGTGCATGCTACTGGAGTACTTGTGTGATGGTCTCGCCAGCAAGATGGTGAAGGACAAGACCACCACGAAAGCCACTGGCCAAGCTTGGACAAGCTGGAGGGCGTTGCGCGACTACATGAGCCAAGTGTATTCGGCGAACCCGAAGCACTCCTCCGATGCACGCCCAAACGCGCGTGCATAGTAAGGTCGCGACATGCGCATGGACGCTGAAGGGGCTGGTGGGTTAGCTAGACAGCGAGGCGGGGCCAAGGGCAAGCAGCCTGCAAACCCTCCAACCAAGAAGGCTGGTGGATACAAGGGCCCCAACAACAAGCGCATCCGTGAGAATGACAAGCTACATGCGGCGCATGAGCGTCACAATTCATCCTTCTGCGAAGGGCTCTGCCACAACTGCATGCAGCCGGGCCACTTTAGGGCTCAGTGCCCTCAGGCTGTTGGGGGTGGACAAGAGGCCGCGACGTTAGCTGCAGCAGTAGCACCTTGTGGGGATGGTGCAGCAGGAGGCCGCGGACAGGGCCGTGGATAGGGTTGCGGTTGCGGCAATGGGCCCGGCGGTGGTAACAGAAAGGGCCGTGGGGCGGGTTTTCCCTACCCCTGAGTGAGGTCAGTGGGGACTACTCAGGGGTAAAACTGGATCATGAGTGTGGGTTCATGTTTTGAGATGAGGATGTTGAGTAACTTGAGTTTTTGACGAGTTCAAATTTCTCTGTTGTCTTCTCTCCTCTTGTTGAACCGCATTCTACACTTGCTGACCGACATTGCCCACTAAACCTTGCATCTCTGGAAGAGATGCATGATTGTACATGCTTACTAGTGGCAACACCGACCACTGTGCAAGAGTTTTTTGACACAGTGATTGAAGCAAATTCCCTCAAAGCAATGAGTTCAATCACGTTCGCAGTACCTTTTGTCCACGATTTTGACCCAATCAAATTTAAAGACTGGAAAGTGCTAGCCCAATTCACATGTGCCCACAAGATGTGGACTCGAGTGGGTGAATCATGGGAGTCGCGACGGTCGTCGTATAGATTCCGTGTTTATCACAAACTCGGCTTGCCGTCGTCGAGTCTGTTCACTCGGAAGGGTGGAGGCAACATGACGATGCAGTTCAAAGGACACCTAGCTGGTGCTCCCGTGAACGTACTTGCTGAGACTGGAGGAGACGACTCTTTTGTTAGCCTTGGCTTTACCTCATAGGTTGGCTTGAAGTATGAGCCATCAAATGGCAAAGTTGTTTTTGGTGACAACCGTACGAAACCGTGATCGGTACTTGTAAAGCAAAAAATTGCATTCAAGGGTATACACAGAGTGTCACGTTGAAGGTACTCAACCTTCTTGACCCGTTTGACGTGGTGCTAGGCATTCCCTGGCTCCATGAGAACAAAGCTCTAATGTGTTTTGAATCAAGGCGTTTGATCCTCCGAAAAGGAATGTGCCGCTTTACGTTGATTTCGAGTACGGAATTATCACCGACCCGACTCGAAGTCCATGCCAGCTTGTCTGCAATGCAGGTTAAGAGACGTATTTGACAAGGTTGTCAATACTTCTTGGCTCAGCTGCAGAAAGTGGAGGATGACGTGAAGGAAGACACGCCACAAGAGATCAAATCTCTATTGGCGGAGTTCTCGGATGAATTCCAAGACCCACCGGCTGGGCTTCCACCAGAAAGACACATGGGCCACACGATTCCACTGCAACCAGAGGCGACTCCTCCGTTCAAACCCATATATCGCCTTAGTCCAGCAGAAAGGCGAGAGGCCGAACGCCAAATCAAAGAATACCTTGCAGAAGGGTGGATCGAGCCCAGTATCTCACCGTACGGTGCGCCAATCCTTTTTGTGAACAAAAAGGACGATGGTTTATGCATGTGCGTGGATTACCGGCCGTTGAACAAGCTGTCGGTGAAAATTCGATTCCCCTTACTGCAGATTGAGGACCTTTTTGACCAACTCCAAGGCTTAAAAATTCTTTTGTCCTTGGATTTGTCTCAAGGGTACCATCAAATCCGTATCACGGAAGATGATGTGCCCAAAACCGCATTTCGAACGCACGGGGGACACTATCAGTTCCGAGTGTTATGCTTCGAGCTTACAAATGCCCTGGAAACCTTCCAAGAAGAAATTAATCGAACGTTTGCCAAGCAACTCGGACAGTTTGTCTTGGTTTACCTGGATGACATCCTGATTTTCTCCAAATCAATGGAAGAGCACATAGAACATCTACGCGAAGTTCTCTCAATCCTTCGGGAACAAAAGTTCTATGCGAAAGTGAGCAAATACAAGTTTGCACAAGATGAGCTCGAATAACTTGGACACATCGTCAGCAAGGACGGCATCCGTGTTGATCCATGAAAGGTCCAAGCCGTTGTAGAATGGCCACACCCCGAAAATTTTGGGCAGATTCGGTCTTTCCTTGGCCTTGCAAACTACTTTGGACAGTTTATGCGAGGGTATTCCACCCTGGTAGCATCGCTAACCAGGCTCATGCGAAAAGACGTGCGTTGGGAATAGAAGCCTGATTGCGAGAACACTTTTCTCAAAGTCAAAGAGCTTTTATCCACGGCGCCCGTCCTAACTCTTCCGGATCTATCGCAACGGTGGGAGGTTTGATGTGATGCGTCGGTAGTAGGACTCGGAGCCGTCCTCATGCAGAACGGTCACCCAGTTGCGTATGAGAGCCAGAAGCTCATCCCCGCAGAAACGCGGTACACGATTGGGGATAAAGAGCTCCTTGTGGTAGTACACGCTTTCAAGATGTGGCGTTGCTACCTCGAGGGTGCTGAAGGGGGTGTGACGGTCGTGACCGACCATAATTCATTGGTGTTTTTCCAAACGCAATCGAACCTGTCAAGACGACGGGCACATTGGAGCGAATACCTGAGTCGATTCTCGTTCACATGGGAATATCGGCCAGGACGCATCAATGTGGCCGGTCCACTAAGCCGACAGCCTGTGGAAATTAAAGCAACCACCGAGGTCAGTGGGTGCTTTATGGCCATTGCAACACCAACAGTACAATCACCAAATCCCCCTTCACCTTTGCGGCAACCACAACGAGAGATTATCCATTACAACGGTTTTGTAAACATGATCCAGATGGGATACTATGTGGATTCTTGGTTTCAAGACTCTCAAAATCTGGACAAGTATGGCTTGGTGGAGGCCGCAGGAATCTTCTAGCATGGAGAACAAGTTGTTGTACCGAAATCGGGAGACCTTCGAGCAAAGGTTGTCTCGGAGTTTCACGACCGCCGGTCGCATGTCATGTGGGACCCCGAAAGACTGGTTAGGCACTCTCGGACCACTATTGGTGGCCAGGATGGAGTTTTGATGTCCGCACATATTACATGACATGCGACCCATGTCTTCGGAATAAGATTAGTTACAAGAAGCCTGCTGGAATCCTCGAACAGCTTCCCATTCCTAGGACTCCATGGGAGTGCGTCAGCATGGAATTCATTACTGGTCTTCCCGACACGGCCCGTGGCCACGATGCAATACTAGTGGTTGTGGATCTTTTGAGGAAGATGACACACTACATTCCTACAACCATTGACGTGAACGCAGAGGACACCGCTCGTCTCTTCTTTGAGGGTGTCGTAAAGTACCACGGCTTGCCGTTGCACATTATCTCCGATGAAGATCAGAAATTTTCTAGTAAGTTCTGGCAAAAGATGCACGAGTACTTCGGTAGTGAGTCACAAATGTCGACATCATTTCACCCTCAAACTGATGGAAAAAGAGAGCGCATCAATCGCACTATGGAGCAGATGCTCCGCATATACGTGGACCCTGCCATACATTTGGGACAAATTCCTAGCACCGGCAGAGTTTGCGGTGAACAACTTGGTGAACGAGTCCACACAGTTCACACCGTTCGTGTTGAACAGTGGTCGGCATCCAGTGGTACCCTCTTCATTCGTGAAGAGTGGGAGCAAAGAAAGGAAGGTTCCTTCCGCTCAAGCCTTTGCAGAGCGCATCGACTCCTTGTTACAGGAGGCAAAGGGGTACCTTCAAGCAGCTCGGCAGCGACAGAAGACATTTGCCGACAAAGGTCGCCGGGAGGTCTCGTTTAACATCGGTGACATTCTGTTGCTTAGCACCAAAAACCTTCGGCTGAAGTCCTCGGGGGCAAGAAAACTTCTACCGAAGTGGATTGGGCCGTTTCCCATTGTGGCACGCATTGGGCCATTGGCATACCGATTGCTACTTCCGTCGAGTATGAAGATACATGACGTGTTTCATGTAAGCCTACTGGCTTCATACACGACAGACGGAACCGTTCAGCCACCGCCAGCGGTCCTGGCTGCCGACGGCCAATACGAGGTCCTTTGCCTACTCCAGCACCGAGAGCGTACTCTTCGGTCGCGCATTGTCAGGGAGTACCTCCTTCATTGGGCCGGTTGTGGACCTGAACATAATTTATGGGAGCCCGAATCTCAGTTGCCCACTGAGGTGGTCAACGAGTACTGGAGCGAGCTTGCAGCTCGCACAGATTTATGCGTAGCTGGAGGTACCACCTGAACGCAAAAAATTGAACAACATTCCCACAGGGCAGCATTCATGGACAATGACCATAGGAGGTTGGGGATGACCAGCATGGTTGTCGCGCGGACGCTCTAGCCTAAAGGGAGGAGGGCGCTAGCCGTGCTGACCTACAAGCTACAGCTTAGGTCTAAGTACCATGCACGTGTTCATGTTTAGCTAGTGATTGAAATTTTTAATTTTCTTTCACAATGTTGATGACTCACTAACTGACAACCCTGCTTGTTGTTCATGAACCGAGGCGGTTCATAATAAGTGGGGAGGAATGTAGTGGGTTCGGCCCTCCCTCCTTGCTGAAGCGAGGGGTGGTTGCGCACCACCCCTCACGTCAGCGAGGGCTGGCCGGCGGCCAGGACTTCGCTGGCCGCTGGCCAGCTCGCTGACGGCTGGCTAGACGGCCGGCGGCCGGCCAAGCGACCGGCCGGCCATCGGCCGACCAGCCGCCAGCCGCCGATCACGGCCTCAACCCGATCGGCGGCTGAGAGGCCACGAGGGCCTCAAGGGCGAGGCCTCGTGGCCTCGTGCCCTCGCCCATCCTCGCTCTCCTTGCAAAACAAGCAAGCGAGGATGAGGGATAGGGGGAGGGAGGGTGAGGTCGAGAGAGCTGGCGCGAAATCGCCAACGTGCCTCACATGCGACGATTTTGCGCCAGAACGGCAAAACATAAATTGAAGTTCGTTCGCGACGAACTTCGACATAAAACAAACAAAATAACTCGTGCGAACACACGAGTTTGAGGTAAAAACCCCCGGTTTGGGTCCCAAAACCAGGGGTTTTGTTAAAAACGGAAATGGGCCTCCGGAGACTTGAAATATTTGAGTCTCCCTGCTCTGGGTAGTTGATGATGATTGCCCCTTGGTCTTGCCAAGGGGTTAAACCCCTGACGCGGACTGAGAACACCATTCTGCGAACTCCGACGACGACTTCAGAGCAGGAGCTGGAGACTCAGCCCATTACACCTACTAATGTATTAGAAATGAGTTTATCAGTTTAAACAGCTCTTTGAACTATGCAAGTGGGCATTTTAGTGCTTACATTCAGGGCCCACCAGTGTCCACATCAAGATTCTTCTACTATTGAGCTGAGGGCATTTTGGCCACCTGCCATGATGCTTGGCAACCCTGTTCCAAAGGTTCTGACAGATAAGACCACTCTCGAGAAGGGTCAGTAGAATTGTCGAGAACCATATCAATGTTTTCATACTATTCAGTTGACTTCTCCTGAGCACTAAATTTTTTTAAAACTATGAATGAAGCAGAAAAGTCCTAAGACTTGTTTTTTTGTATTTCTTGCTATTGTAAATGTATCACATATGCGCACACCCATTGAAGTGCGCTTACTTGGAAATCCAAAATGTATGAATTGTCCTCTACTCATTACCTCGTCGTTGTGAACCACCCATGTTATGTTTACCAAAATACTTGGTATGGAACTGCAAAGGGGTTGGAGGGATAGCTCACATATTAACCACAAGGAAACAACCTTGCATGAGTCTTCATCACATCTCCATCATTTAGGAATTTGTACATCTTATGACAACACTATTGAACCGAGTGAGAGAATCCGATGACAAGTAGTAGCAAAAATTAGCGACTCTAGCAGTTGAGGATGAGTAGCATGTGGTCAACAATGCTCATGAGAGGAAGTAGCACGAAAAATTTCCGGTAATTGGTGCAGAAGCGACAACCTGGAGGGTGTGCTGGGTGATGGAATCCTCAGGCTTGGCAAACCCTTTGCCTTTACCATTACGTGTTGGGATTAAACATGACATGGTGGACGGTGCTCATAAACATGCTTGCATCATTGAAGACGCATACCAAAAGCTATCTAGACTTGAGAAGCTCAATACCCATATGTTGTAACAACTCGATGTGGTGATGGAGGAGCTTCATTGTTTTTGCGCACAGAAAGTAATTATCACAATGAGAAATCTCCAACTCTCAAGCAGCTTTGACCAACATTTCTTGATCTGTTTGATCGTGCAAACTAGATGGGACTGATAGTTTGGATGTGGCTAAACATCTTTGGAGGTGTACTCACCTACTGTTAGAATGAACAATGACATGGAGAGAATTAATCTCTCAAATCCACTTTTCCGTGGCATGAATTTGAGTTTGTGGTCCAATCAAAAGACCATCCAACGATATGAGGATAGTTTGAGCTGTATGAATAACTCACATAACCGTTCTCACATTGTCAATAACACACAATCTACCTTCTTTTGTAGATCAATCTGGCGTGGTACACCTCACAAAATGCATTAAAAAGTGGACTGACTTTACGCACGCCATACTAGCACATTTTGGAAAATGTGTAAGAAGTGTGTCGCATACAACTCTGCAACTTTCATCGTACTGGGTAAAACTTCATCTGAAGTAATTAATAGTGCATTTCTTGTCACACCAATAGGACAACACGAACAAATTAATACTACTACGGTTGATATCCACCATCGGGACTTCTTAAGCACCCACATGGAAAAACGACAGACCCTCGTAAAGACGGAAGTAGCCACGTTCAAATCGGCATTACACATAAGATATAGCTGTTTCTTATACAATGTTGTTCGAATTTCGGTCGATAGTTCATCTCTTCTTGCTATTGAAGTCTTTGTTTCACGGCATGGAGTCGATGTCTTCCCTGAAATCTAGACGTTGTTTGGGTGTGAAATTGTTACAAAAAAGTTCTATGGTGTCCCCCCCCTTGGCATTCAGCATTTAGAAGTCAAGTGTTTGAGAGGGAACTGGCCCGGGATGCTGATGGGGCACAAGTCAACGCTGATGTATGCTTCAGCACATGGCTCGGGAGGTGCGAACCAGTTTGCCGCCAAATTCGGTCGGAAGTCAGGCTGACTTCTGCATTCAAGTATGGATTTCGTACAGAATTGGATGTTGGAAGTCACTTTTTTGGATGCTAAGGGTAAGCTGCGTCCACAAAGCTCGCTTAAAATTCAGGAATTTGAAAGTCCTTTTCACCCGCTGTTTCACTTAATTCAACGATGCGATGAATCGAATCCAATATGCTGGATACTTGTCGTCTGAATTCACAACTTTGCTTGAGCATGTCCCAAGCCGTCGCACCTGGATTTGCAGTACACAACTGTTTTCAGATGGCAGTTAAACGACTGCATACCCTCATCATGGGAATGCTCATCCACATTTGGAAGTCACTTGATGAGATGAGCGGGAAGTAATGCCGAGTTCAAGGAGAACGGATGTTGAATGCCAAAGTCAACTTCGGCAGTCAACATCCATTCCTGGCGCGAAAAGGTGGAAGCCAACTTAAAAATGTTGAATGTCGAGGAGGGGAACACCATATTCAAGTGTGGGAAACATTTGCTGCGATGAGGAGTCAGCTTGCTACCCTCTGTTAAATCGATGATAGATAAAATTGTTGGTTTTTTCGCATCTCTCATTGTGCTCTGTTGTGTCCTCCCGGCTTGTGTACATCGGCGTGCAGATGACTGACGGCGAGACTCGACGCTGATGGAGTGTCGACCGGTGGAGCCGACGCGCGCTGAGGTCTTCTCACAGTTCGCTGGAGCCTCCTCTCTCCGGCGACGCGCTCAGCTCCATCGGCAGGCCTCCTCGGCGGTCGTGCTGCCGGCGGTCATTGACACCGCAGTTGTTTCTTGCATGCGTCCAGCGCGTCCCATCGCGTCTGCATCGTCATGCACTGCCTAGGGTCCCAGTTGCATGTTGCATGGCCCTGTTTGGCAGCATAAACCATTGTGGACGCTATCTGGGTTTAGGCTGCCATAACTCCTCGCTACTATTTTTCTAGAAGATTCTGACCGCACGGCTGCGTTTGCAGCGTTGGTATTATGGTACGGTCCAGTTTTCAGGCAAAACGGACGACGCCCGGGTTTTGGGCTGTCGGCTGCTTGGCAGGCCTCACCGAGAAAACCTGCCAGCCTGAACTGAGCTATTTTCTGATTGGCTGATGAACTGAGTAACAAGCTCTACAGAGCTGGGGGGGGGGCCTCCCATTGTTGTTCATTCTTTATTCCTAATCAGTCATTATCAGTTTTCAGCTGCTTTCTGGCGCAAACTCTGGCGCGCGCGTTTCTGAGTAACAAAATCCAGAGCTTCCAGACTTAGACTCTAGAGCAGCAGACTGAGGGGGCAGCTGACTTAAGCAATGAGCGTGGAAGCCCGCACGCTGCATCAACAACGCTGCTGCCCCAACCTGCTGCATAGTTTCTTTCTTGGTATCAGAGCCAGAGCGTAGCAGCAGCAGCAGAAGACTGGCGAACAGGTGCCAGACAACGCCGGCGGACCTCCCATACGCGCCAGTGCAGGGGAAATGCTGCCGGATTTTTTCCGACAGCATTGACCCTCCTGGTGGCGGCGTCAGAATTTTTCCCACGGCCACTGGGCCAGGGGAAATGCTGCCGAAATTTTTTGGCAGCACTGACCCCCACGCGTGACGCGAGGAGGTGAGCGGCAGGCGGCGTCTGACATCTGTGGGCGACGACGCACGCGGCAACGTCACCCAGGTGCAGTGACTGGCACCACCAGCAGCAGCAAGCAGAAGCAGCAGCTCGCAGCAGCCCGTAGCAGCAGCAGCTTGCAGCAGCAACAGCAGCAGCTCGCAGCAGCAGCAGCAGCAGCCCGCAGCAGTAGCAACTTGCAGGAACAGCAGCAGCAGCGTGCATCAGCAGTAGCGGCGTGCATCAGCAGCAGCAGCCCGCAGCAGCAGCCGGCTGCAGCAGCTCGCAGCAGCAGCAGGCAGCAGCCGCAGCACGCAGCAGCTGCTGCAGCGTGCAGCAGCAGCAGCGGGCTGCAGCATCTGCTGCAGCGAGCTACAGCAGCGAGCAACAGCTGCCAGCCGCGGCTGCTGCTGCCCGCTGCTCGCAGCGAGCGAGCAGCGAGCAGCAGCTCGCTGCTGCCAGCGAGTAGTAGCTCGCTACCGCTGGGCGAGCAGCAGCCCGCTGCTCGCAGCAGGCAGCGGGCTGCTACCCGCTGTTGACAAGGAAAAAAAAAGACAGAAAAAGAAAATCCCCCACCACCGCAACCCGCTGCAGCAGCCTGCACCTATAGCGAGCAGTTGCTGCAGCACGCAGCAGCTGCAGCAGCGCTCAGCTGTAGCAGTGAGCTGCAGCAGCTCGCTGTTGCAGCAACAGCAGTCACAGCAGTTGTTGCAGCTCGCAGCACGAGCAGCAGCAGCTGCAGCAGCAGCAGCAGCAGCAGCAACAGCAGCAGCAGCAGCAGCAGCAACAAACAACTGCAGCAACAGTAGCAGCAGCAGCAACAACCGCAGCAGCATCAGCAACAGCAACCACAGCAGCAGCAGCAGTCACAGCAGCAGTAGCAGCAGCAGCAGCAACAACAGCATCAGCACCAACAACAGCAGCGGCGGCCCCAACATTTGCCGCTGCTGACGTCAGCACCCCTCTGCTGATGTCACTGCTGACGTCATCAACAGACAAGGAAAATCAAAAAAACACAACAAAAGGAGGGGGGGCCGGGGGAGAAAACAGTGGCACTGCACACACGCAGTTCCCACTGCTGACGTCAGCCATCCTCGGCTGACGTCACTGCTGATATCAGTAGCACAGAAGAAAAGAGAAAAAAAAACACAAAAGGGGACGAGAGGCATCTTTCACCACCATGACCAACAGCCCCTCTGACGCGGGGTCCTCCTCCGTTGGGGGAGGGGCCCCTAGCCCCCCTTTTGTGCAGCAGCTGCAGCAGCTGCAGTAGCTGCAGCAGCTGCAGTAGCAGCAGCAGCAGCAGCAGCCGCAGCAGCAGCAGCAGCAGCAGCAGCTGCAGCATCCGCAGTAGCAGCAGCAGCAGCAGCAACGGCAGTAGCCGTAGCAGTAGGAGCAGCAGTAGCAGTTGCCCTCTGGCATTGGCAGTGGCATCCCTGACCCACTCGCCGCTCTTCAGCTACAGCTCGCCGCCCTGATGCAGAGGCAGCAGCAGTAGCAGCAGCAGCAGCAGCAGCAACTACAGCAGCAGATGTCCTCTGGCATCGGCGGCGGCGTCCCTGACCCCCTCGACGCTCTTCAGCTACAGCTCTTCGCCTTGACGCAGCAGCTTGTGGCGCTTCAGCCATCAGCTTCCCACATTGCTACCGGTGCGCTGCCACCCTTCATCCCTCTAGGGCACGCCAGCCCAGCTGTGTCCGCTGCCACGCACTACCTAGCGCAGCAGCAAACTCAGCGCGAGCGGCAGACGGTGACCTCCGTCCTTGGCCCCACTCTGGGCGCCGGCCGCAGGCAGAAGGACTTTGAGACATCGCCGCCGCCGCTTAAGGCTGGCAAGCAGTTCCAGAGCTGGGAGCTCAGCTTCCGCATCTGGGCGCAAGGGGAGGGCCTATGGGTGTACTACACCCATCCCTATGACTCCACCCAGGCTGACCAGCTGTATGACGCTGGTCGTGCCGTCCGTGCCCTCGTCCCAGTCGCCCCTCCGGCTTCCCGCCTGGCATTGGAGCCCTTCCTCGGCGACTTCACCACTGGCGCCACACCGGACCCTGCATCCGCATGGCACATCCTCACTCGGCCTCATTGTCTGTCCAGCGACGCTGAGATCAGCCGTCTGCTCCGAGATTTCAACTCCCTGCGCATGGGGGAGACCGAGACGGTCTATGCCTACTGGTAGCGGGCGGAGGACATCCTGCGTCGTCTCGGTACAGCTGCTCCACCACCTCTGTGCGCGCTCCTCACCATCAAGCGCGGCGCCACCAGCGTGTACGTGGATGTCTTCGTTCACTACCCCCAGGACGTCCTCTCCACCATGGCGACCCAGGGCACCCTCATGCCCTGGGCATACGAGCTCTTCCTCCGCATTGAGGAAGCTCGCCTGGAGTCAGAACTCCATCGCACGGAGGCTCTCGCCTCCGTAGCCATCGCCTCTCCCGCCACAGCCACATCCGCCAGCTCCTCCGCCAGCTCCTCCGCCAGCGCTTCGCCGACGGCGAAGAAGAAACGTCGGAGTAAGAAGGGCAAGGGTCAGCATCAGCAGCAGCAGCAGCAGCAGCCGTCGCCCGGGTCTGGCAGTGGTGGCTCTGCCTGCCACAACTGTGGCCAGCCTGGGCACGGGTGGTACACGTGCCCGCTGCCGACGGACGAGGCGCGCATCATCGCCACCATGCGTCGCCAATGGGAGCGCCGTCTGGCCTCTGCCTCCGTTGCTGTCGCCAGTTCTGACGCCTCAACCTCGTCCAGCGGATCCACCACCCCGGTCGCCTCGCCAGTCCCGCAGACACCGACTCCGCAGTCGTCGTCGCCCCCGTTCCCTTCGGCGATTCCGTCCTCCTCCTACCCGGGCTCCGGCGCCGTCACACCGCACTCCGTCTCCGCTCCCGGGCCCTCCTCCCGTGAGCGTCAGCTGGAGCAGTTTATCGCGCTCCAACTCGGCCTGCCTCGCCCTCCTCCCCAGGGAAGTGTGAGTTGCGTCACCTCCTGCTCTCCTACCCAGCCCTGCATGACTGAGACTGAGCTGCGGTCGTGTCCCATTTCCCCATCTGTCTCGTCGTCGCCTGTGGCCTCCTCGGCCTCTCTTCTTGATGATGTTGCCTCGCTTGACGATTGGGAGTCCCGTTTCGCGCCTCCATCCACCGCGTCTGCGTCCCTCGCCTGCTGCCATGTGACCGTTAGCGATCTAGCGACCCCGGTCCAGGACCCTGCTNCGCATCACATGACGGCCTCTCGTGAGGCCTTCAGTATGCTCGGTCCTGTCGGCGATGTCTCCTGTGTCCAGACGGGCTCTGGACAGGTGTTGCCTGTCCGTGGTGTTGGCGTCGTTCGTTTTCGTGGTCCTGCCGATGACGTCTTTCTGACTGATGTCCTCTTCGTCCCTGGTCTTGAGCTCAGCCTCCTGTCCGTGACTGCACTTGACCACATGAGCATGGATGTTGTGCACTCGCGTGGTGTTGGCACTGTGTCGTTGCGTCCGTCTGGTCTTGTCGTTCTGCACGCCACCGCCCGTGGCAACCTGTGGCATGTTCCTCGTCTATCCTCTTCTTCTCCTGTCTCCTCCTCGTCGGCCGCCACAGGCCATGTGCTCGTCACCAGTACGCTTTCCCCTCAGCACACCCGCCTCTTGCACCGCCGCCTCTGCCACGTCCACTCTGCCGCTGTGGACAGCATGCTTCGCACCCAGCCTGCCTCGGGCCTTGACCTGGAGACTTTCCCTCTCCCGTGTACCACTGAGTGCATTGACTGCGCTCAGGGGAAGATGCACCGATCCACGTATCCTTTGTCTGCCTCCTGTGCATCTGCCCCTCTCGACCTTGTCCATTCGGATGTCATGGGCCCTCTCCCCACCGAGTCGGTCGGCGAGCATGGTCGCTATGTCCTCACCCTCACGGACGAATACTCTCGTTATCGCTGGGTCTTCTGCCTGAGGCAGAAGAGCGATGTCGCCCAGGCCATCCAGGACTGGCTTGTCCTCGCAGAGCGTGCGTGTGGCCGCTCCCTTTGCTGCTTTCGCTCCAATCGCGGTGGCGAGTACATGGGTGAGGCCACGACTTTCCTCGCCTCCCGTGGGATCCACCACGAGACATCCGCGCCCTACACCCCCGCCCAGAATGGTGTCTCCGAGCGGTGGAACCGGACCATGGCCGACGCCGTCCGCACCATGCGTGTCGAGTCCGGTTTCTCTGAGGGCTTCTACTTTGAAGCCATGGCCTACATGACCTGGGTCTGGAACCGGATTCCCCACGGTCCCCTTCCCCGTCATTCCACGCCGTACCAGCATTGGTGCGGTCAGCGCGCTGACCTCCGCCCTGCTCGCGTCTGGGGTTGTGTCACCATTGTCTGGTTGCCCGCCCCGCAACAGGGCGGCAAGCTCGCCCCCCGCGGCCGTCCCTGCACCTTCCTCGGTGTCTCTCGCCAGTCCAAGGCCTGGCGCTTCTGGGACCCCTCCCGACACTGCATCGTCGAGTCCCGGGATGCCCTCTTCTTTGAGGACCTGTTTCCTCGCGACCTCATTCGCTCCGGCTCGTCTGTGTCTATCCCGTTGCGTGGGGGAGTGGTGAGTCCGTCCTCCGTCCTACCGCGTCCGGGTGACACATTCGCTGGTCCCTCCGGGCCAGCTGCCCCAGTCGCGTCCGCTGGTCCCTCCGGGCCAGTTTCCCCAGTCGCGTCCGCTGGTCCCTCCGGGCCAGCTTCCCCGGCCGCGTCCGCTGGTCCCTCTGGGTCCGCTGGTCCCTCCGGGCCAGCCTCCCCAGTCGCGTCCGCTGGTCCCTCCGGGCCAGCTGCCCCAGTCGCGTCCGCTGGTCCCTCCGGGCCAGTTGCCCCAGCCGCGTCCGCTGGTCCCTCCGGGCCAGCTGCCCCAGTCGCGTCCGCCGTTCCCTTCGGGCCAGCTGCCCCAGCCGCGTCCGCTGGTCCCTCCGGGCCAGCTGCCCCAGTCGCGTCCGCCGTTCCCTCCGGGCCAGCTGCCCCAGTCGCGTCCGCTGGTCCCTCCGGGCCGGCAGTCCCCGTCGTGTCCACTGATCTCTCTGAGCCGACAGCCCCAGTCGCCTGCACTGGCCCATCAGCGCCGTCGCATGCCTTGCCACGCTACACACGTGGCCCCGGCGGCAGCCTCCGACCCAGGCCGTCGGTGAGCGTGCAGACCGTCGCACCACGCTCGGTAGCGCCTTGACCCCCCGTGGCTCCACGTGCCTCCTCCACTCCCACGGTCTTGAGTGGGGACCCTGGCACCAAGGCCCTGGGCCTGACCACGTCGGCCATCATTGCAGACGTGCACCCGGGCTCCGCATTGGGCTATGCCATGCTCCATCACGAGCATCGGCACGCTGTCGTGGCTGCCCTGGCGCGCATCCCACCTGGGGCGCGAGAGGCACATGCTCTCTCAGTCCGCTCCACAGCACGCCCGGAGGACCCAGCCACCTTGCGCGAGGCACGAACCTCTCCTGAGGCCGCACACTGGGACGCTGCCTGCACCGAAGAGCTCGCTGCTATCCGACAGCACCACGTGTATGACCTCGTCGACCTTCCTCTAGGCCGAAAGGCCATCGGTGCCAAGTGGGTCTTTCGGCGCAAGTGGAAACCCGACGGGTCCTTGGACAAGTACAAGGCCCGCCTCACTGCAAAGGGGTTTGCCCAGGTCCCTGGGGTCGACTATGACCAGATCTTTGCCCCAGTTGGCCGGTTCTCCACCAGCCGGGCGCTCTTCAGCCTAGTTGCCCAGTACGGGTGGTAGCTGCATCAGATGGATGTGAGCAACACTTTTCTTCATGGTTCACTGGAGGGTGAGGAGCTTTACATGGTGCAGCCACCAGGCTTCGACGATGGCACCGGGAGAGTGTGGCAACTGCGTAAGGCCCTCTATGGCCTGAAGCAGTCGCTTCGGTGCTGGAACCAGGAGATCAGCAGCACGCTCCTTCGTGGTGGGCTCCAGTGCAGCACCGCAGACCCTGCACTGTTTGTCAGTCCGCGAGGCCAGACCTTCGCTGCTGTTCTGGTGTACGTCGACGACCTCCTCATTGCGTCGCCAGACACGGCCGCCATCCAGCGTGTCAAGGACCTGCTGCACGCCACCTACCAGATGAAGGATCTCGGGTCTGCCCGAGTCTTCCTGGGCATGGAGCTCGAGCATGNGCTGAGTACGTGGCTCTTGGATCAGGCGCGTGTGAGAGTGTGTGGTTGCGTCGTCTGTTGTCCGAGTTGCGTCAGTCCGTCCCATCCATCACGTTGCACTGTGACAATGAGAGTGCCATGGCCATCGCCGACAATGACGGCGTGCATCACACACGCACAAAGCACATCAACGTTGAGTATCACTATGTGCGGTCATTGTTGCATGACGGCAGCATCAGCATCGTATGGGTGGAGACAGCACGGCAGTAGGCTGATTTCTTGACCAAGGCGCTGAAGCGCGACTCGTTTAAGAAGGCTGTGAGTTCGGTCAGCGTACGTCCGTGAGTGGCTCTCTCTTTATCTCTGCCTGGGTCTCTGCATGCCCTGGGGGAGTCTGGATGTTGACTGTGTCCCTGTCCGCCCATGTGCACTACGCCTGTGAGTCATGGGGGAGTGTTGGTTTTTTCGCATCTCTCATTGTGCTCTGTTGTATCCTCCCGGCTTCTGTACATCGGCGTGCAGATGACTGACGGCGAGACTCGACGCTGATGGAGTGTCGACTGGTGGAGCCGACGCGCGCTGAGGTCTTCTCGCTGTTCGCTGGAGCCTCCTCTCTCCGGCGACGCGCTCAGCTCCATCGGCAGGCCTCCTCGGCGGTCGTGCTACCGGCGGTCATTGACACCGCAGTTGCTGCTTGCATGCGTCCAGCGCGTCCCATCGCGTCTGCATCGTCATGCACTGCCTAGGGTCCCAGTTGCATGTTGCATGGCCCTGTTTGGCAGCATAAACCATTGTGGGCGCTATCTGGGTTTAGGCTGCCATAACTCCTCGCTACTATTTTTCTAGCAAATTCTGACCGCACGGCTGCGTTCGCAGCGTTGGTATTATGGTATGGTCCAGTTTTCAGGAAAAACGGACGACGCCCGGGTTTTGGGCTGTCGGCTGCTTGGCAGGCCTCACCGAGAAAACCTGCCAGCCCGAACTGAGCTATTTTCTGATTGGCTGATGAACTGAGTAACAAGCTCTACAGAGCTGGGGGGGGGGCTAGAACTTGGAGGGGTCTCCCATTGTTGTTCATTCTTTATTCCTAATCAGTCATTATCAGTTTTCAGCTGCTTTCTGGCGCTAACTCTGGCGCGCGCGTTTCTGAGTAACAAAATCCAGAGCTTCCAGACTTAGACTCTAGAGCAGCAGACTGAGGGGGCAGCTGACTTAAGCAACGAGCATGGAAGCCCGCACGCTGCATCAACAACGCTGCTGCCCCAACCTGCTGCATAGTTTCTTTCTAAAATTTCGTAAGCCCTCAACGCGACCTTGGTCATGAGACCTTGACGAGGATGAGGTCTTCGCTGAAAGAAGAGTGAAGCATTCGAGATTAGTGCTAGAGAATCTTTGGCATGGTTTTGGTATGGTTGATTTCCAGTTAATTTGCGGTTAATCACTCAATAATCGTCGCCAAATGGACCCGTGGAGTGGCGGTTTCACGCATATGAGCGAGAGCTCGCAAAAATCCTCGTAGCTACTCGCACTTCGCCGCCTGCCAACTGATGCAAAAATCACTAGCAGTAACAGGGGCCCTTAACCGATGCAGAATCAATGATTTTGATTATAGGGTTTCCTCGTTTTCCCTCTCGATCTTTGATTGTTCGTTGATTCTACGTGTAGGAGGGAAACGGTTCGAACCAGCGGGTCTGCAACTTGAAATCCGTCAATCTCGCGCTTATCAATCTCCGAGTTGGGTGGACAGCTGCCCTGATTTTTCGGGAGAACGGCTACATCCTTGTTCGTCCGTGTCCAGTTGCATGCACGTAGCGACGCTGGATAGCGATGCGACGCCGCTTCCACAAGGCGAAGCTTCCGAACTTCCTTCTTTAACTTCCTCAATCGACGTGCAAAGGAAACTCAAATTCGTACGTCGATGTAGGTTCAGATTTGGTGAAACGTGGTTTTACAATGCTTTATAGATAAATTTCTTGATGACAGGCTTTTCGATTGATTGTCGCTGTTTCCGCAGAGAAGAAGTTTCCCATACGTTGGGAAGCCTGTCACGTAGACTGACAGGCGACTAGAATCAGAAGAAATCAGTGGGAGTCATATGATTCCTCATTCGCCTTGCAATTTTTTCTGGCGGATTCGGTTACAGTTGCGAGCTCTCGCGGACAACGTCTCGTGCCGCCTCCCGCCTCCCTACCATAGAATCAAAATCAAAATCAATGCATCGGTTCAGGGCCAGGGCGTCGGTTCAAGCCCTTACGTAGCACCGTCGATCGCTTCAGGGGCTGTAGTTAGGGAGGACCGAGGATGGCGGAGTAGGGGACGAGGACTTTGTTGGACTGGGAGGTCACCGCGGGTTGCGGGGCGGGCCTGTTGTACTGTTATGGTACAATTCCAAGCGCATGGCAATTCTGAAAGGGCGAAATAGCTCTAATATCCACATTCCCGAAGGGCGGACCCTCCCATATCCAAATGCGGAATTTTATGTCCCCCATATCCAGCACTTTAAAATATAAGAACGAGGTATCCTCCTCCCTCGCCATGCTCGATCAGCGACATGCGTCGCTGATCGAGCATGGCGAGGAGGGTCATGTGACCGTCGCTCGATCGCGACCCTCGCTCCCTCGCGAGGTCGCGATCGAGCGATGACCCATTCTTTTCGAATTTTTTTTTTCGACGCGCAAACCCCCTATTATGATTTAGGACTTTCTATGTTTTGCGCGGGCGGAGCCCGCGCAAAACATAAAACCCTAGTCGGTGATGCAAGCCACCAAAGTCTAGCCCCCATAAAAAATTGATCCGCCTCCTGGCATGGACACAGCGAAGTAAGACAAGGGTGGGTGTATCAAGGCCCTCTTTTACACAAGTCAATGACGTTTGCCTCCAGATTTATTCCAGGTCAAGTATGCATACTCAGTTTCCCTCACTGAGTCTCTACATTATTCATGTTGCAACTGATGCTCATGAGCGAGCTGTGCCACGGACTGGAACATAAGTTCTGTACATGAAGCAATTGCACCTGTTGAGAAACTGCTAGGGAGCTTCCCAACCTTGTTTCTACTGACGTGGCGACACTCTCCAATCGGTTGGCGCACTAGCAAGGAAGCAGGTGCAAGAAACAGCAAGGGTGAGGCTAGGGAGACACACAAAATCTCATAAGCTCCAATAGCTTAGTGTAGGCTGCTGCGTTAGACAAGTAGGCAGCAGCTGAGGTGAGGCTTGGAAGACACCAAGCGAGCAATGGTGTTAACGTGGAAGTTGGAAGTGGAGAGACAAAGTGATCGAGTAACAAGTCACAGAAGTGTTACGTGCAGGTGGGAGCGAGCGAACGAGCGGGCAGCGAGCGAGTGAGCGAGCGAGCACTGCTGCGAGCTCGAAACTGGGGGATTCGACCCCACCTGCCCACAGAACAATTTCCTAGCATAAACTAGGTCACCGTAGTGAAGACAGGTCAAAGAATAGGCAAGAGTATGAACCCGACGCAAATTTGTGTGCACAAATGCACACCAGCCAGAGACATGTGAGATTTGATGCCCGGTTGATGCCTGGTTGTGAGACTCGCTGTGCAGTCATGCCACCATGGCGTAGCAGCCAGCAGGGGTTGCCTTTCTCCAGTTAGTCACCTGCGTCAGTGAGGAGAGTGTGCAACGAGGCCAGAGGTCACCGGGTGGTACTGACACAAACCCAACACTCCCCCATGACCCACGGCCGACTTGCACAATGGCACAACAGGCACTACACCGACGTCATGAGAAGTGACACGACGCAAGACCATACACAGGCACTGGCACAACAGGTCAACCAGGAGGATTACGAGGACAAAACAGACCAACAGCGTGAATTGCTGCCTTGAAGACATTGCTGCTAAGTGCCTTTGTGAGGAAGTCTGCACGTTGCTGTCGGGTGTCGACCCACACAATCTGAACATCGCCTGCAGCCACACGCTCACGCACAAAATGATGTTCCACATTGATATGCTTTGTACGAGTGTGATGCATGCCATCATGCTCAGCAATAGCCTTTGTGCTTTGGTTGTCGCAACGCAAGGTGATGCAGCGAATGGGAACACGCAATTGCTGCAACAAACGACACAACCAGACACTTTCACAGGTTCCAGCACCAAGGGCAACATACTCTGCCTCACTGGAGCTGCGTGCAACACAACCTTGCTTGCCACTTTTCCAGGAGATCGCGGTCCCACCGACTAAGAAGACATAGCCAGTGCGACTGCGTGCATCCGTGTCATGTGCCCAGTCACTGTCAGTGTACCCATCAACGACCACTGACGGCTGCGCTCGGTAACACAGACCAACGCGGGCAGTGGAGAGCGCATACCGCACAACACGTAGTGCTGCTTCCATGTGCCGTGCACGTGGTGACTGTGAGAACTGCGCAAGGAAGTTAATAGCAAAGGCTACGTCTGCTCTGGTGGTGGTGGCAAGGTACATGAGAGACCCTATGACTCGCAGGTAGTCGGTCACGTCCACCGTCTCCCCCAGTTTTGACACGTCCAGAGTTTTCAACAACCTCTGCCCGGCGGGCGTCATCGGTGTTGAGGCAGTGGGGACAGACTCAAGCAGGGAAGCAAAGCGCTCCCCCAGGCTCCTGACGTACGCGGCCTGGTGGACGTGCAGAACGCGACAAGCGCGGTCACGCTCAAGCTCCATGCCAAGAAACACCCGAGCCGGACCCAAGTCTTTCATCTTGTANGACTGCAGCAGGGACTTCACAGTTGACACAGCTTCGCGACTCGGGGACGCAATAAGCAGGTCATCGACGTACACGAGGATGGCAGCAAAGGGAGCCGACCGTGGAGTGACAAAGAGGGAGGGATCCACCGTGCTCCGGCGATATCCCCCCTTCTCCAGGGTGGAGGTGATCTCCTGGTTCCAGCACCGTGGTGACTGCTTGAGGCCATAGAGGGCCTTTCTCAGTCTCCAAACTCGATTGGTGCCGTGAGAGAACCCTGGAGGCTGCACCATGTAGATCTCTTCATCCAGCCGACCGTGCAGAAAGGCATTGTTTACATCCATCTGCTCGAGCTCCCAGTCGTGGTGTGCGACAAGGCTCAGGAGAGCTCGAGCTATGGTGTAGCGTCCGACGGGAGCAAAAGTCTCGTCAAAGTCAACGCCGGGGACTTGAGAAAACCCCTTTGCTGTAAGTCGGGCCTTGTACTTGTCGAGCTCGCCGTTAGGCTTGTACTTACGACGGAAGACCCAGCGGGCATCGATCGCCTTGCGGCCTGGTGGGAGATCCACCAGCTCGTATACGGCGTGGTCATCCAGGGCTCTTAGCTCGTCCCGCATGGCAGCCTCCCATTGCTGGGAGTCGGGTGCTACCCGTGCCTGGCGAACAGTGGTCGGGTCAGGCAATTGCGGCAGGGNCGAGCTCCCAGTCGTGGTGTGCGACAAGGCTCAGGAGGGCTCGAGCTGTGGTGTAGCGTCCGACGGGAGCAAAAGTCTCGTCAAAGTCAACGCCGGGGACTTGAGAAAACCCCTTTGCTGTAAGTCGGGCCTTGTACTTGTCGAGCTCGCCGTTAGGCTTGTACTTACGACGGAAGACCCAGCGGGCATCGATCGCCTTGCGGCCTGGTGGGAGATCCACCAGCTCGTATACGGCGTGGTCATCCAGGGCTCTTAGCTCGTCCCGCATGGCAGCCTCCCATTGCTGGGAGTCGGGTGCTACCCGTGCCTGGCGAACATACCAGTAGGCAGCGCTGGGGACTGTCCCGACGAGGTCTGTGAAGGTTGAGCAGAGGGCGCTGCAGCACTAGAGGAGCGAGAGGGAAGCGCATGCAGACGTCCGCCACGAACAAAAGGTTCGATGGGGGCAGGGCGTGGAGGAGCACTGGGTGGACTGGGCATGACTGGAGTGAGTGCACTGGATGGGGACGTAGCAGAAGGTGCGGGAGAGATGGACTCAGCAGATGAGGACTCAGATGAGGACACCACAGGGGATGACGGAGCTCCAAGAGAGCTAGACGACGGGGGCGTCAGAGGATGGTGGAGTCACAGTGCCGGCCGTTGGAGAACGCTCCGAGGGTGAACGCTGCTGAGACGTGACAGCAGCAGGGACGGCAGGGGCAGATGGGACTGCACGGCCGACCTCCCCCCGCAACCGAGAGAGCGGAAGCAGGGAGGCAGCGGACGAGTGACGATCGAGGTCACGGAGAAATACGGACTCGAAGAACAAGGCATCCCGGGACTCAACGACGCGCTGACGCTCTGAGTCCCAGAAGCGCCAGGCTTTCGACTGGGAGGAAACGCCCAAGAAGGGGCAGAGACGTCCACGCGGGGAGATTTTCCCGTCGCGGAGATCCTCTGGGAGCCAGACAGACGCAATGCTACCCCAGACGCGAGCCAGACGGAGGTCAGCACGGGAGCCGTACCAACGCTCAAATGGTGTAACGGTGCGGGGAAAAGGACCGTGAGGGACGCGATTCCACACCCAGGTCACATAGCTCATGGCCTCAAAGGCAAAGAGAGGGGAGAGCCCAGACTCAGACAGAAGCGTGCGGACACCATCGGCAAGGGTCCGATTCCAACGCTCAGAAACTCCGTTTTGCTGGGGTATGTAGGGAGCCGAGGTCTCCACACACACCCCTTGGGACTCAAGAAAGTGGGCGGTGGGTCCAAGGAACTCACCGCCACGATCACTGTGAAAGACGCGCAGTGAACGCTGAAACGCACGTTCAGCCTGAACAAGCCACGACGCGATGACAGAAGCAACATCACTCTTCTAACGAAGAGCAAAGATCCAACGGAAACGGGAAAAATCGTCAGTGAGGCACAAGACGTAACGCCCGGCCCCCCCAAGAAAGTCATGGGAAAGAGGCCCCATGACGTCGGCATGAACAAGATCGAGAGGATGAGTGGACTGTGAGTCCGAAGAGGCAAAGGGTGAACGATGCATCTTGCCTTGGGCACAATCCAGGCAGTCAGAGGGACATGGCGCAGGGAAGGTGGAAGGGGACAAGCCAACAGCGGGTTGAAGGCGAAGCATGCTAGTGATAGCATCAGTGTGCACATGGCCAAGGCGGCGATACAAGAGCTGGATATCAGCAGGAGAAAGGGAAGGCGCGACGTGAGCAAGGGACAAGCCAACAGCAGGTGCAGAGGGGGCATGAAGGGGAACACGGTACAACTTGGCACACTTAACCCCCTGCAAGACGACGCGACCAGAAGAGCGAAGACTGACAGTGCCCACGCCCTGACTAGCGGAGAAATCCATGCCCTGATCGTTGAGCGACGGCACTGACAACAGGCTGAGTTCCAACAAAGGCACGAACAGAACGTCAGGCACAAACAGCACGCCACCGGGACCAACGAAACGGACAACACCAACGCCTTGGACGGGAAGGAGCTGGCCGGAACCAGTGCACACAAAGCGAACAGAGCCGACAGGATCCAAGGAGACAAAAGCGGACCGAACAGAGGTCATGTGATGAGTGGCTCCGGAGTCAAGGACCCAGAAGCCACCAGAGATACGGACATGGGGAAGGACGCCACAGGTGGCAACAGTGCCGACGGAGGGCGGGGATGAGGCACAAGCAGCAAGACAATGAGGGAGAACGACAGACTGCCAGTGCTCGACCCACGGAACAGACGAGGACGGCAACCCAAGGACGTGACCGGGGGGGTCCCCACGAAGGACTATGTCAGTCTGACAGGCAAGACCTCTGGCCAACGAAGACACACTCTCACCTCCCTGATCACGAAGGTGAAGACGCTGGAGAAGAGACTGCTCTAGCTGGCGCTCGCTGTCGATGGAGGCTGCAGACGATGGAGCAGGCGTGCTCGAGTGAGAGGCGAACCAGGAAGGAGGGACGTAGGCTGAGGAAGGTGGGCCCACGAAGGCGTGGGCTCCATAGGGCAGTGGCCAGCCCCAAGGGTAGAGGACAGGCGGATGGACGTTGGCGACACCGGCGGTGGGGTAGGCATGAGCTGGGGAGGAACTAGTAGATGATGTAGAGGTGGAGCTGGAGCTAACGCCGGAAGAAGAAGAGGAGGGCCTGCTGGAGCGTGCCCAATGGGCACGCATGGCGCGTGCGAGGCGGACGTCGTCAGGGGGTGTAGGGCACTTGCGAGCGGAGTGCTCAGAGGAGCCACAGTTCCAGCACACCACCTCACCAGGAACACGAGACGATGCAGCAGATTTGCCCTTCTCCTTGCCTTGTCCACGCCCGCGTCCACGTCCACGACCTTGGGATGTAAGGGCCGTGGCTGTAGAGGTAGAAGAGGAGGAAGAAGAGGATGGAGACGAGGCTGATGTAGCAGCGGAGGAAGAAGAGGAGGCGGCAATGGAGACGGCGGCCACCCCTGCGACTACAGTGCGGTGAAGGCGCTTGTTTTGGAGGCTCTTCCACCACGCTGCGAGCCTATCAGCGACAAAGTCCCAGAGGGCACCAACGCCTGGAGGGGAATCGGGTGGAACAGGCTAGGAGGCAAGACGCTGCAGCTCGTCTGCCTTGACATCGCGGAGAAGGTCGGACAGCTCGGGGATCAACCCGTTGACCATGGTGTGAACAACTGACAGCTGACCTGGTGCAGCCTTATCAAGCTCGCGAAGCAGCTTGAGCCCGCGTGCCCAATAGGCGTCGGCCGACTCGTTTGCTCGCATTAAGAGCATGTTGAACTGAACGGTGAGGGCGCTTTGTGCCGCCTGACCTGTGACTGTCGTGCGGTGACGAAGCATAGTGTACGCACCGACTGGGTCAGCCAAACGCTGAACAGCAGGGTTAGCATTGTAGGTGCCAACCTCATCGCCGAGTGTCTCAGGGGCAGCAGCAATGAGGGCGCGAACAGCGCGAGTAGACTCGTCAGCGACAGGGGTGAAGGAAGGTGTGGCAGGGAAGTAGTATTCCCAAAGACGTTCTCCCTGGGCCCATGCACTAAACCGAGTCTCCTAGGAAGAGAAAGCATGTCCAGTAGAAAAGACAGGGGGCTGGGAGAAGAAGTCATGCTGGCGAGAGACTGCGGCAGGAGAGACAATAGATGGGGTGACAGCAGGGTTAGAGGCAGCAGAGTTAGCAGGTGGGGTGGAAGAGACACCGGCACTGGTGCCAGCAGAGGAGCCAGCGGGCAGAACAGAGGCAGCAGGCAGCCGCTTGAGCACAAGTGCAGCCACCTCATCTGCGAAGGCGGCGCGGTTGTCATTCGCGACTTTGAGTCGCTCTTCGGCATCACGCTGAGCGTCGCGAGCGAGGGCCAGCTGGCGCTGAAGGTCTGCTATGACCGACTCGACGTCACCAGGCATGGTGACGACTAATGGGCCCTGCCGAGAAAATTTTGGCAGAGTTTCCCCCGCCCCAGTAGGCGTGGGAAAACTGGGAATGCCTTAGGCACGATGAATATGTGCTGCAAGATAGCCCGACCCAAATCACACAGACAAGCCACCGCAGAGGAGAGAGACAGAGGACGGGAGCAAGGAGATGCAGACAAGGACACCTCACGAGGAGTGTGAGGGGTTGCGCAAAAGAGCAAGAACAGGCGGGACAATAGAAGCAGCTACAGCGGAGAGCACAGAGACGCAAGATGCAACCGGCACAATCAGTGCCAGGTAGCCTATGGTGAAGGCGGCGCCAACGGTAGGAAGGATTGCCGCTACAACGACGACCGCTGTGACGAGTGTGGTGATGTCAGAGGGTGCTGATGCGGATGTTGTAACAGCGACGGCTGTGGAGGTGCGAATGGCCGTAGCTGCAGCGGATACGGTAGAAGCTGCAGAAGCTGTTGAAGAGGCCACAGATGATGCAGCTACCGCTAGCTGTGTCCCAATGTCAGCCGCTGCTGCAGCCAACGGTCTAGCTACAACGGCCGCCTCAGTGTAGGATTCGGCGGCGCGGCCAGCTGACGTTGATGCAGGGGCACGTGCTGCTCTAGCTGTGGCGGCAAAGGTGGCAGCAGCTGCAGCTGCCGCGTCTATCACGGCGGACGCAGTACGTGTGAAGGTGCGAGCAAACTCTAGCGCGTCCTGACGCCAAGTTGAGTGCGGCAATGCAGCAGCGGCGTCGTGCGGCTGCTGAATTCCCCCAGAGGCACCAGGGGAGGGAGGTCTTACCGAGTGTTGTAGTGTCGAGCTCTCCCCTGAGTCGCCACCGAGATCCTCCCAGTGCGCCAGCGTGACGGCGACCACCACCAGACGGTGGTGCGGAGACTGCTACAAGGTTGCAGTGCAGATTCTCCACAACGCCGCTTGCTGCTCCTGTCACATTGGTTATGCGGCGGCTGTGGTGTAGGTATTTGCTGCAGTTGCTGCTGTTGCTGCCGTGCTGCTACTGAGGTGCTGCTGAGCTACTGCTAATCTGATGCTGAGCTGCTGCAGGGCTGTTTGCGAGCAGCTGCCGAGCTGCTGCTGAGGTGATGCTGCGATGCTGCTAAGCAGTTTGCTGAGCAGCTGTTGATATGCTACTGAGCTGCTGCTAAGCTGCTGCTGAGCTGTTTGTTGAGCTCCTGCTGAGTTGTTGCTGCGAAGCTGCTGAGGTGCTGCTCAGCTGCTGGTGCTGCGCTGCTTAAGCTGAGACGTTGTTCATGTTGCAGCTGCTGCAAATACCGCTAGGAACGGCGACGTGCCCCCCAACGCTGCAAAAAATGTTTCGGCAGCGTTTCCCCCGCCCCAGTGGGCGTGGGAAACATGGGAAGGCCGTGGGAACACCTGTAGGAACCTGTTCCAACCCCACCCAACCCAGGAATAGAGAGGAGCCCAACCAGCAGGAGGAGGGGAAGACCAAAGAGCCCCGACGGCAGAATGCCGTCACTCGCTGCTGCTGAGGCTACAACAGTCAGCTGCTGTTATGCTGGTGGGTTGTGATGGCGGGGTGGAGGCGCGACGCCAAGAGTGGCCGTCGTGGGTTTGACCCAGGATACGTGGACATCAGATCGATCCGTTGCCCGTCTTCCTGCTCTGATACCAGTAGGCTGCTGCGTTAGACAAGTAGGCAGCAGCTGAGGTGAGGCTTGGAAGACACCAAGTGAGCAATCGTGTTAACGTGGAAGTTGGAAGTGGAGAGACAAAGTGATCGAGTAACAAGTCACAGAAGTGTTACGTGCAGGTGGGAGCGAGCGAACGAGCGGGCAACGAGCGAGTGAGCGAGCGAGCACTGCCGCGAGCTCGAAACTGGGGGATTTGACCCCACCTGCCCACAGAACAATTTCCTAGCATAAACTAGGTCACCGTAGTGAAGACAGGTCAAAGAATAGGCAAGAGTATGAACCCGACGCAAATTTGTGTGCACAAATGCACACCAGCCAGAGACATGTGAGATTTGATGCCCGGTTGATGCCTGGCTGTGAGACTCGCTGTGCAGTCATGCCACCATGGCGTAGCAGCCAGCAGGGGTTGCCTTTCTCCAGTTAGTCACCTGCGTCAGTGAGGAGAGTGTGCAACGAGGCCAGAGGTCACCGTGTGGTACTGACACAAACCCAACACTTAGTAGTGCAGAGAGAAATGACAACCAACAAGCACAAAGCGCGAATAGCTGCCACAGCGCACGGCGGGTGTCGCACGCGACAATGTCAGTTTGTCCTAGAAACCGGCCCAAAACCACTGTCTTGGTGGTAACTCTGCACACAGGTATCCAAACGTAACATTGTCTAAACCTAGAGATGTAGAATCTTGAACCGGACGCTACGACTGGTCACACGCACAAGTCTGGCATCGATTGATGGACAGACAATGCAAAACATGCAAATCAGGTTCGGGAGCAAGTCCACTGAAAAACCTCAAGCGTCTGGAGAGAAACCGCAAAGCATCCCTGCAAGCACCCGGGACGTCGTGGCAGCTGTCTGGCAGTTACTGGTCGGTGGCGCCACCACTTGTCAATGCTCCGGCGCCAGCTATGTCCGCATCAGGGATCTGCACAAGCATGGACATTGCCCAGTGGTCATAGTAGGATGTACAAACAGACAGGGACGACTCACATAACAACACTCCCCCATGACCCGATGGTATGCATGTCCATACACATGCAGAACTAGCACAGGTGCGCAACAAGATGCTCAACAGTCCATGCTCGCACACCCCACACTCAGCCACTCTCAGGCAAGGGGCGAAGCCCTACAGCACTAATGGCCACCATGAACTTTCCGCACGCAAGTGCCTTGATCAAGAAGTCAGCCCGCTGCATGTCTGTGTCGACTCAGATGAGGGAGATCACCTGTTGCTCCACAAGATCACACACAAAGTGATGCTCAACAATAATGTGCTTCGTGCGTGCATGAAACACACCAGAGTTCTCTGCAATAGCAAGAGCGCTCTGGTTGTCATTGCGGAGAATGATGTAAGGCACTGACTGATGCAACTCACAAAACAGACGATGCAGCAACACCGCCTCAGCAGCTCTAGCCCCCAGAGCAACATACTTAGCTTGTGATGAGCTACGTGCAATACAACCTTGCTTGCCGCTATGCCACGACACAGCGGTGCCACCAAGCAGGAGCATGTAGCCTATCCGACTGTGCCCATAAGGACTCCACGCGCAGTCACTGTCTGTGTAGGCATCGACTACCACCGAACACTATCGTCGGAAGTAGAGTCCGAGGTATGGTGTGGACAGCACGTACCGCACCACTCGCAAAGCCGCGTGAAGGACTCTCGCCCGAGGACACTGTGAAAAGTGGGCAAGGAGGTTGACGACGAATGCAATGTAGGGTTGTGTAGTAGTGGCCAAGTACATCAAAGAGCCAATCAGGCGCAATATAGGCTCACGTCCACTATCTCCACTAGCTCTGTTGGATCGTCCACCTTTAGAGCATCCCGTCAGTCAAGTGTGATGGAGGTGGAGGCTGTGGGAACTGCACCAAGGAGGTCACCAAACCGGTCCCCCACAACGTAGGCACAACGTGCCTAATACAACAATAGTGTACGTCGCTATCGATCACGCACGATCTCCATCCCAAGAAACACAACTGCAGGTACGAGATCCTTCATCCTGTATGCATCGTGAAGGACTACCTTGGTCTCCTTCACAGCCTCCATGGAAGGAGACGCAATTAGGAGGTCGTCCACATAGACCTGGATGGCGGTGAAGCTCTCAGGTGTCCGTCTCAGAAAGAGGGACGGGTCCGCATCACTTTGCACGAAACCGGCACGTGTCAATGTGCCTGTGATCTCCAAGTTCTAACCCCTTGGTGATTGCTTCAGGCCGTACAAGGCCATGCGCAAGTGCCAAACCTTGTCACAGACTTCGAATCTAGGTGGTTGAACCATGTAAATCTCCTCCTCTAAGGTGCCATGGAGGAACGCGTTATTCACATCCATCTGATGTAGCTCCCAATTGTGGTAAGCAACAACCCTAAACATAGCGCAAGCAGTGGGCATGCGACCAACGGGTGCGAAGGTGTCCGTGAAATCTACACCCTCAACCTGCGAGAATCCCTTGGCCGTCAAGTGAGCCTTGTAGCAATCCAGTGTGCCGTCAGGCTTCACCTTTTTGCAAAAGACCCACTTGGCCTGTACAACCTTCCGCCCAGGCGGGAGGTCGACAAGCTCGTAGACCGAATGCTCACGGATGGCTCTCAGCTCGTCCTCACATGCAGCATGCCACAAGTCTACATCCTGAGTTAAGAGTGCTTCCCTCAACGTGCTTGGATCAGGCATGGTCGAGGGAGGGCTCCGGGTAGTTAAGAAACATGCCTCAGGACTCGGTCTGACCACGACAAGGTTGGCTGCGGCATCGCAAGCGATCGGGAACTCTCGGGAGACCAACTCGTGGTTGACAGGACATACCGGATGCACCTCAGTGTAGCATGCCTGGACACTCAGGCCAAGAGCATTTGTGCCAGGCTTGCCACTATGAACATTACGAGTCGGGCATCTAGGCGATGAGTCAACACTACGCTGAGCCTTACAGGCTAGTGGTCGGAGACGACCATCGGGCTCGCGGGAGTAGCCCGATATGGAGGCTCTCACCTCACGCTGAGGAGAAGGCTCGTGGGCCATAGTCGCAGGTGAAATAGGTGCATGCACAGGAGTGGGTGTGACAGATGGGATTGACAATGCCATGGGATCGGGTGCGTCTAAGGGGACCAACAATGGCACGGGGTCAGATGTGCCCGAGGAGTCTGACTCCTGCACGGGATCAGGTGTGCATGAGGGAACCAACAATGGCACAGGATCAGATGTGCCTGAGGAATCTGACACCCGCACAGGATCGCGTGTGCCACAGGGGACCGAAACTGGCATGGGATCATGTGTGCCAAATGGATGTGACACTAGCACGGGATCAGGTGTGCTAGAGGGGAGTAATGAGGCAACTGGACCCACATCCACGATGGCCGGATCGTCGGCAGCCAGAGATTGGACCGCATGTGAGGAGGCCCGGACGGACCCATCCATAAGACTAGACTCCCCCAACCGCTGGGAGGCCATACAAGTAGGGACATGGTTGGCAACCAACGATAGAATGCTAGACAAGTCGCGGTAGGTGAGAGCCTCAGAGAAGAGGGCATCTCGAGACTCGAAAATCCGATGGCAAGCATGGTCCCAAAAGCGCCAGGCCTTTGACTGCAAGGAGATGCCGAGGAAGGTACACATGCGTTCGTGAGGTGAGACCTTGGACCCCTGCTGGTCCTCGGTGTACCAAACGCAAGCCAGGGACCCTCAAACGCGGGCGAGTCGGAGATCACCACGATGGCCGGACCACAACTTGTACGGCGTGACATGGTCTGGAAGTGGACCATGCTACAAGAAGTTCCAAACCCACGTTATGTAGGAGAACCCCTCAAAGACTAAGGACTTTGGAAGATTGCACTCAGACTGCATAGCGCAAACCGTATCCTCTATGGTACGGTTCCAACACTTAGACACATCGTTCTGCTGAGGTGTAGCAGGGGAGGAAAGCTGGTGAAAGATACCGTGCTCAGTAAAGGAGGCATCCATCTCGCCTAAGAACCCGCCACCACGATCTGAGCAAAACGTGTGGAGGGTGTGGCGAGACTGTCGCTTTGCTATCACAAGCCACAGGCGGACCGCCAGCGCGGCGCTGCTCTTGTGGCGGAGGCTACAGACCCACCACATGCAGGTGAAGTCATTGGTCAGGGCAAGAACATATCGAACGGAACATATCGACCGGATCAGAGAAAGGATCGACATGGAGAGGACGGAGGAGGCCCGAGTGGACCAACTCTAGTGGGCGCAACACCCTGGAGAAGGAGTCAAAGTAAGAGCAGCGATGCATCTTACTCTCCACGCAAAAAAGACAATCAGTCTAAGGCGGCTTCTCAAAGGAAGTTGCGTCAAGACCGAGTTCGAATGGGCTGGCTGAGTTTGAATGAGCTTAGACGCAGTGTCCGAGCTCACATGGGAGAGGCGACGATGTAACAAGCGCTGGTGCTTAGGGGAGAGAACACGAGTGACAAACACATGTGCAGAAGAGGGAGGAGGAGAACCAATAGAGGTGACTCAACGAGACACATGATAGAGCTCATCAACAACAGAGGCACAAAGCACGATGACAGGTGTGTCAAGAGCAGTCACCGTGGCAGAGTCACCAGAGTGCTCAAGAGTGAGACCCATCCTGTTGCATGCACGAGCAGAGAGCAAGTTGAGCTCAAGAGTAGGAACAAAGAGCACATCATAAATGTACAAAGGGCTAGATGGACCATAAAATCACACAACCTGAACTCCCTACACAGGCAACGACTAACCAGACCCTGTGCAAACTGACCGAACAGACGCAACGGGACCCAACACATGGAATTCAGTGCGACGACAAGTCATGTGATTGGTGGCACCAAAGTCAATGATCTAGGTATCACTCGGCTCACAACCAATCGTGGACACTGAGTAACATGCCACAGAACACTCCGCCTCTGGTATTGGCAGAGGACTCAGGAGCAGACTCGGATATGTGACTCATCAAGCTAGTCGCAACCGTTAGGTCCATCCTCATCACAAGCCAATTGAGCTCCACCATAAGCATCATTAGTGGCAACAGACTCGTCTGTTGCCACTAATGATGCTTGTGGTGGAGACATGCTGTTGCGGGACCACTAAGATGTGAGAACATACTCGCACCTCCCTCAGTACAAAGTGCCAATAGGTGACAAAGCTCTACGATTTTGCGATCCTGAGGGTCCATATCTATGCTATTGCGTGGTGAAACGGATGCGTTTGTTGTAATCATGGTCGTAGCACACCCCGGTTGTGTGTCACCTGAGGAAATCCACTGCATGTGCACCACCCGAAGGCCACACATGATGTGAGTCCAGTTAAGGGATTTCTCACAGTCCGTGTAGCGGTTAGCGCCTCCAAAGTTGTAGTAGTGGACAGAACGTCCACTACCACTACATGCCGGCTGCTGGTGCTGCTACTACTGTCCTTTCCCACATTGCTTCTTCCTCTTCTTCCCTTGTACAGCCACAGCAATGCCTGGAGTGTGGACGTTGGGGGAATAGGAGGAGGAGGAGGAAGCGGTGGAGGTGGGATTGGTGAGTTGGGATAGAGGTGTAAGAAGGGTCGTAATCACTTTTGCAACAAGTGGACTCTGCTGATGGGCGACGGTAGCCTCATGAGTTGATGTGGCCTAGCGGAAGTAGTGATGGGCCCAAGGAAGCAGCTGAAATGAATTCAAAAACTCAGAGAGAGCCACATGGTCGAAGCTCGTTAAGAGCCTCACGTGGTCCAAGTGTGCCCCCATCATGATGATGTCGAGTGCCCAAAGCTGTGTCCCACCACCGGTCCCAAGGCGCGTGTAAAGGTGCATTGTGTGCCTCCAGTAGTCACCTGTAAGCTGCATGGGACCCTAAGGGATGGAGGGAAACTCACGTAGTCAGGCCGCCCTCGTAGCATGGGTCTCCATTGTGAGAAGAGTCAGGGCCAAATCCTAGCCCTAATGCGGATCTGCTCAAGTCCTGGTCCCGGTCTCACCTAAAGAGGGGCGAAATTCTACCACAGTCTCCCGTGGCATGGCATAGACAAGACTGCACATCGCTCTTGCTGTTGTCTGTACCTCGTGAGCATCACGAGTCATGTACTGACTGTGGTAGTAAGGCCAGACACCCTCAGAATTTGCCCATACCTGAAACAACATCTCCCACCAATCGAATTCCTTGTCGCTATTGTATAGGGGTGGAGGTGTCTCAAACTCCTTCGGTCGCCGCTCCATGGGAAGGGAGACTTTAGGCTTGGGAGATGGTGGATGGGGTATAGGGAGACCACCAGTGAAAGAAACGCCACCAAAAGTGAAAGCCGTTGACGAGCCTGATCCTTATGACGAGAAGGTGGCCGGATGAGAGGTTGTGACCTCAGACATACCTCACGAATGCACTCCTCAAGGACACAAATCTCATCCTCACGTGTGTCATCCTCTATCTCCTCCTCATCCGAGGCATCAACCTGTGATGAGGGGTGCTCAAGCCACAGCGTTGTGTATGGTGTAGACTACTGTATAGATGGTGCAGCTCCAGTAGATCCTCAAAGATACTATTGTGAGGCTCCCGAACGATCCCGTAGTAGCTTCGTAGTCTCCTGCAACGCGGCGCTCTACTGCTACTGCTCCCAGCGTATCTCTTCTTGCGTCTCGCAAAGATTGACAATTGCAAGTGACTACGACCGTGGACTCATGATGTTGGAAGAGGAGGAAGAAGAGGGGTCTCTGAGGCCTTTGCCTTTGTCACGCACTGGCGCCATTAAGTGGTTTTGGAGAAATAACCAAACAGCCCCCAAACAACATATGGGCAGAATGCTGCAATTGTATGAGGTGCTTGATTGTCCGAATGATATGAAAGCAGCAACAAGTGCATAGGTGAACGCTCAACATGCTCTACAGAAACAATTGCAATGTCAAAATAATAGGCCTCCATGAATTGGTAACCAAGAAAAGGCACCTGGACACAAGGAGATTGTGAGTGGTGATGGGACTGTCAAAATAGTTGTAGACCCCCAAAAAGCAAGTACAAGTGTGTTGAAGAAAGTCTTGAGGCCACCAAGACCGGCACAACACCACTTTCCTATGGCCCATAGATGATGTCTTCCATGAACGATAAAAGGGTACACAGACAAGGCCAGAAGGAGCCACAAGGAAATCCAATGAAAGAAAGGTTTTAGGCTACATGGGGGGGAAATGGAGGTAAAGTACACATCAATCTGTACCACCATGGAGAAGGTGAAGACAAACTGCATGCACCATTGCTTTGATTTTTCCATCCAAGAGTACTTTGGTGACAAAGTGCTGCTGGAATGTGTCAACCCAAGTCAAGCGCACCCCACGACATGATATGTGTTCATGTACAAAGTGATGCTCAATGTGGATATAATTTTCTTGCATGTGTGGTGAATTCGATTGTTCTCAGAGGTGTGGCATCTACTCTCATTGTTGGAACGTAATGTGATGCAATGTATGAGCTAGAATAGTTGTTTCTCGATATAATACAAGAAAGCTCTTTCACTCACATGCGCACCAAAGGCAACATACTCGACTTCAGTTGTGTTGCGCATGACACAAACTTGTTCTCCAAAAGATATCCTTCTATCCCCAGTTTCACTGAAGAGGAAGAAAGATCTGTACTAGCTGCATACGTCACAACGTCCATGTACAACCACAATAGAGGATTATGCACGAGAGCATTATCCCAAGTGGGGAGTGGACACAGCATCGTGGATGACATGCAAAGGCGGCTCGAGGTAGAGGGAACACAATCACTGGAAGAACTAGGACAAGGAATTGACCGCAAACAAATTATCAGCACGGATGATGTTGCCAAGGAACGTCAGAGAGCTGATGACGTGGAGTTATGCGGTGAAGTAAATGGTCTCCCCTACCGGAGTAGGTTCAAGTATCTTCAGGAGCCTCTGCCCTGTTGGCGTTGTGGGCCTGGAGGGATGATGAATAACAACCCACAGGTCAGGAAAATGCTCTTCCGAGATGGAAGTTTACCTTGCGTGATGCATGTGATGCACACTCTGTTGGTCATCTTCCATCTCCAAACCTAGGAAGACGCGGGCAGGGCCAATGTCCTTGGATACCATGAGGATCTGGAGAGGCAATCGAGAGATTGTCTACATCGACCAAGATGGTGACAAAGGGTGATGATGAGAGGGTGGGATTGGCTAGACTACAATGATATCTACCTCCCTCAAGGGGGGGAGGGGGGGGGGAGGGGATATCCTTATTCAACTAGTGCGGAGTTTACTTGAATCCATGCAAAACGTTTAAATGCGCCATACCTAGCATGTGCCATCGTACCAAGTAGATCTCCTTGTCGAGCTGTCCATGTAGAAATGCATTTTTCACGTCCATTTGATGTAGCTCCCAATCATGTTGAGCCACTAGATGCCGAAATTCCTTGGAAGTGGTTGCTTGTAATTTGCCACGCATGGCCTACTTCCAAAGATTCGCTTCCGGAGTGCATGAGCGTCCTTTACGGGGTCTAGCTCAGGTGTGAGATCACCATAGCCATGTGTAACAAGAGCGGTGGCTTTCGTGGTAGTGCATGTGAATTCATGAGACTCAACAGCCGCAATGGCACCATACAACTAATTGAATATGAGGGAGTAGCTGAGCATTGTGTTGGGCTGGACCAGAGCAGCAGCTAGGCCGAGCGCCTTAAGAAAAGTGGTGGAAGCAGGCTGAGCCAGAGCAAGGGCATTGAGCTTGAAAGACGGAGGAACAGACCGGCTTGAGAGGGAGTGACTAGTATGGTGAGAGAACGGCTATGGAGGAAGAAGGCAAAAGCCAATAGTGTGACTAGATGGAGAAGGAGAAAATGGGGACAAGGAGGTATTGTGTCTGTTGTCAAAGGAATCAGCATGGGATCTGGCTCTACCGCAGGTGCATAAGGTGATGATGCACCAAATGATACAGGTGATGATGTAGGCAATGGTGCAAACGCAATGATAGATGATGGTGTAGAAAGTAATGTAGACGATGATGTACATGCACATGTACATGCTGACTTGGACAGTGACATTTGCGATAATTCAAGTGTGGATTCCGTGGGCAATGATGGTGGTAATGACCCAAGGAGTGATGTAGACGTGGTTGCAGTTTCTAAACTAGGCAGTGATGCATGTGACATGGGAGAAACAGATGGGTTAGGAAAATAGCTTAAGGGCCATCCGGCCCAGGAGCTAACCTCTCAATTGGAAGTAAAGGAAAGAAATAAGACGAATCAACTTACTCTCAAAATAGAGAGCCTCAAGGGACTCTATGACTCATTTAAATTCTGGATCCCATGAATGCCATCATGGCATACTGGGCACTTCGATGAAGTAGTCCATCTCCTTGTACTTCCATGAACCTGTCCATCTCCTTGTACCACATCCTTGGGATATGGTACAGGCCCCAATGTGTGAAACAGGCCCCAAGGATGTGGTACTTCCATGAAGCTGTCCATCTCCTTGTACCACATCCTTGGTGCCTGTTACGCATTGGCGCCATCGAAAGCAAGACTGTGTTCCCTCTCTACTACGAAGGCAAAGTACATCGCTTTGTCAGAAGCATGCAAGGAGACATGGTGGCTATTGTTGGGAAAAGGGCATCCGGCTCAGTTTCAGGTCCATAAGAGCAAGTTCCAGGAAACTACCAGATGCCTGCTCCATTCGTCAATCTGACTTCTTTATTGGAAAGATAAGGTGGTGAATTTGTTGACCTGATATTCCCCTTGTCCATAGCTGACATTTGGACAGACACAGGACGGACTAGGCATGCACTGCTTCCTTGGAGTAAGTCCCCTAAGTCTGGTAGAGATAGACAAGGCATGCACTACTCCTTTGGAGCAAGTTCCCTTGGTCTAAACTGGATAGTATAGCCAGCAAACACTACTTATGATAACTCCTGGTAGCTTAGACATTCCAAAGTTAGTTTTTGGTGTGAGAGGTGGCTAGGTCAAATCCCAGCCTAGTGTCTAAGTTTTTTTGTGACCAAAAGTGGGATAGGAAGGTTCTAAGAGACATCCCAGAACATTCCAAGCTCCTTCCTGGTGGTTGGCACCATTTGGCGGTCACAGGGAGCGCCATGTAGGCAGGGGGGGATGATGCAATCCAGATTGCCCCCAAAGTGGCTCATCCAAGGAGCCACTACGCGCCTAAGCTAGAGGCTGACTCTAGGACTAAAAGAACCTGTCAGTTGCCTGTCATTGATTACAGTTATTACCTTTGAGACTCCTCTCAGAGTTGTCCACCAGAGGCAGACACTAAAGAAGCATTGGTTGGTCTAAGCCCCAAGACTTAGCTCCTCGCGCGAAAGTGACCAGGTGCTAAGGACAAAGTGCAAGGAAGTGATTTCTATGAATTTCTCATTGTGGAACTGTCTGAGGGTGATATCTCCTCATAGTTGCAATACTAGGAACGGATGGCAAGTGCCATTATGTCGGCCTTGTTTTCTTGTCCGTTGCCTCAGGCCGGTTGACAAAGGGTTATGGGTCCACACTGACTATTTGTAATACACGTTTTTGTGCACTTTCTTGCCCTCTCTATCTTGCAGCGCGCATTAGCTCCATTAGCTGCATGTGCTCCATATGCTCCATCAGCTCCAATGGCGGGTGCTGGCACTTAGTGAACAAGGGCGAAGGATAGGCTCTACCCTTGGAGGTACGACCCTTGGGTCCTAACCAGGATAAGCTCTGCCCTTGGAGGTACAACCATGGGTTCGCTAGAGTGCGTTATTCTCTGTTTGTAGGTGATGAACGGCTCAGGGGTAAGTAACTGATCTGCACCTTCTAAAGTGGTAGCAGACAATAGCCTACATCAGCCTACATCAGCCTCAACAGAACAGAGAAGCAGAGAAGCAGTATGACGACACCCACGACGCTCACTCTTGAGCAGGTCAACAGTGGGATGTCAAAGTTCATAGGGACAGGTTTTCCCTTGTGGAAATGACAATTTGAGATTGTCATGGGAGTGCGTGGCCACTTGAAGATGTTCCTTGGAGAAGAGGTTGAACCCTGAGAAAATAGATACTGGATATGAAGCATGGTGTGTCAAAAGTGACATGGCGCTTGCCATTCTTGTGATATCAGTGCATGAGTCACAAAATGTCCACCTCCAAGGTATCACACATGCATTAAAGGCTTATGAGAAGCTTGCACGTGTACGCCAATCAACGGCTCTTGCAAATCGCCTCTTCATCCTTCAAAAGCTGATTTCGATGAGGGTGAGTGAGGGAGAGTCAATTCCAGACTTCATATTGTAGTTTGAAGGACTGCTGCAGCAAGTGAACCAAATGAACTTGGAAATTGACACCAACATACAGGCCATGATCCTCCTCATGGCGCTACCTGAAAGCTGGGGTCCTATGATCACCGTCTTTGGCGGTTGGAAGGAGGAGGATTTGACATATGAGGCAGTGTCCGAGTAGGTGCGCAACGAGGCCATGCGTCGCAGCGGTAGTGAGGCTAACATTTCAGCCTATGCTGCACAGTACGGTGGTCGTGGCAACAACTCCTCTTCTCGTCAAAGCGGCAATGGAACCGGTGGCGGTGGAGGAAGAGGCAATGGTGGCGGTGGAAAGGGTTCAAAGCGTCTTGGAAAGTGCTATAACTGTGGCAAGCCTGGGCATTGGGCTCGGGAGTGCAAGGCTCCCAAGAAGGAAGATGGAGATCATGGTGGTAGAAATGAGGGCAAAGGAAAGGGTAAGAAGGACTTGACGAACATGATGGCTGAGAGCGTGCCAGCAACCAAGGGAGCGGCACTGCTCAAGCGTGGAGCCTACGAGCTTGACTCTGGCACAAACTACCACTCTTCAAGGGAGAAGGATGGGTTTATCTCCATTGGGGACACTGAACGTCGCTTCAGTTGTACCAACGGCAGCCTTGTCCATCCACAAGGCGAGGAAGATAAGTTGATCAACATCAACGTGAACAGTGCTGAACAAGACTTGAAGCTGGAGAACTTTGTCTACATGCCATCTTTCGTGGCAAACCTCTTGTTGGTGTCTAAAATCACGGACCACGACATGACGGTCGTCTTCACCGAGGAGGAGGCCGTGATTGTCAAGAACAAGGACATCAAGATCTCTTATCCCAAAGAGAGGCTTGTCGCACAGGTCTGAGGAGTTGATGGCCTCTATATGCTGCAGACCAAGCCCCTCGAGAGTACAAATGAGGGATATGCGGTGATTGAAGAGCCCAAGTCTCCAAAGCCTGATGTTGCACCACAGGCCGTCACCATGGTGGCCAAATCCACTAAAGACACAGATGCTAAGCTGTTGCAAAGGCGGTTTGTCCATGTGGCTGACAGCACAGTGCAAGCTATGCACCAGCACGAAGTGGTTCATGGGATGGATGGATGCAAGGCCAAGGATGAGGGAAATTACAAGAAGCTGTGTGAGCCATGCCTCCAAGGCAAGGCAAAGAGAAAGCCCTTTGAGCGTAATGGGCAACGTGCGACAGCAATCTTGGACCTGATTCACTCTGATGTGTGCGGACCGTTCCGCATTCCTTCAGACGACGGACACAAGCACTTCTTGACCTTCATTGATGACCACAGTTGCAAAATGTGGATCTATTTCCTCAAGACAAAGGTATTGGTCAAGGAGAAGCTGGAAGAGTTTTGTCGCGATGGTAGAGCGGCACACAAGCAAGAAGGTCAAGGCACTGCGCACGGACAACGGTAGTGAGTCCGAGGCGTGCAAAGGCTGGTTGAGCCAACACGGCATCAACCACCAGACCACCACGCCTTACGCCCAAAGAGCAATGGCGTTGCAGAGCGGATGAACCAGAATATCCTCGGCATGACACGAAACATGCTCTTTGACGCCAAACTCTCACCTCTTTCTGAATTGAAGCTGCAAGAACTGCTTGCTACCTTGTGAATATCACTCCGGCAGCTGCGCTTGGAAGGTGTGGTAAGAAGGAGCAAGAGAAGTAGCTCAGGACGCCATAGGAGGCTTGGTCAGGGNAGAGCAATGGCGTTGCAGAGCGGATGAACCAGAATATCCTCGGCATGACACGAAACATGCTCTTTGACGCCAAACTCTCACCTCTTTCTGAATTGAAGCTGCAAGAACTGCTTGCTACCTTGTGAATATCACTCCGGCAGCTGCGCTTGGAAGGTGTGGTAAGAAGGAGCAAGAGAAGTAGCTCAGGACGCCATAGGAGGCTTGGTCAGGGAAGAAGCCAGAGACCTTACACTTGAGGGTCTTTGGCTGTACTGCCTGGGCTAATGTCCAAGCAGGAGAAGGAAGTGGCAAGCTGGATGCACGCGCTCACAAGTGTGTATGGGTCGGATACGACACTGCACACAAGGCGTACAGGCTGTGGGACCAAGTAGCTGGAAAACTCATCAGGAGCTGAGATGCCGAGTTTAATGAAAAGACGCTTGGCTAGGGAGAGTCGATGGATCCTGTCCATGCTCATAAATCAGGAGAGTGGGTTATGTTTCTCTAGTCAGGTGATCAGGCACCTGATAACTGGCAGATGGTGCCAGTGAAGGATGGTGCTGCAGGGAGAGTGGTTGTGCAGGCTGACGCAACGACGGACTCTGACACTGAGTCTGAGTCGTCCGAGGCCTCTGAGTCAAACTTTGAGGCTGGTGGTTGTTCCTCAAACAACGGATCACTGGCAGCACAGGAGCAACAGAAGCAACTAAGCCTTAAAGTACCACCAACACTCCGGCGTAGTACACGCCAAAAGAAATCTTTGCCCAAGTACGATGCTGAGAGTGCATAATGGACCGGACTCAGCTGGTCATGCTTGGCTCAGGGAGAGCCTGTGACCGTAACAGAGGCTATGAACATGCCAGATGCGGCCAAGTGGAAGGAGGCACTGGATATCGAACTTGCATCCATTGAAGAGAACGGAATGTGGGTTCTGGTCGACAGGCCCCCAAATGCGCACGTGGTGGGGTCAAAGTGGGTACTCCGGAAAACGTTCAAGCAGGTTGGTACTATTAACAAGTACAAGGCAAGAGTTGTGGCGAAGGGGTTTTCCTAGCGTGCTGGCTCAGAGTACGAGGAGACCTTTGTGCATGTCGTCACCTTTGCCTCCATCAGATCCATATTGGACATTGCTGTTGTAAAAGATTTGGAGGTCCACCAGATGGACGTCAAGACAGCTTTCCTCTACGAGAAGCTGGATAAAGAAGTGCAGATGGAAGTGCCCGAGGGAGTGAAAGCTCCAGAGGGCAAAGTTTGTAAACTGATCGAAGCACTCTACGGGCTGAAACAGGCCCCAAGGATGTGGTACAAGGAGATGGACAGCTTCATGGCCTGGCTCACCTTCACGCACTACCTGAATGACCCTAGTATCTATGTGCGGGGGGATGAGCAAGGCTTGATGCTGGTTGCACTATATGTGGATGACCCAATCATCTGCTCGTTGTCATTCGAGCTGTTGAACAAGCTGAAGACAGATCTCAGCAACAGGTTCAAGATGAAAGACATGGGTCCGCTCGAGTTCTATCTCGGGATAGCCATCCACCGTAATCGAGTAGCAGGCACCATCGAGCTGAATCAAACCAAGTACATCATGGAGGTCCTCAAGCACTACAATATGGAGGATTGCAAGCCCATCAGCACACCCATGACAACAGACATCAAGCTCTCCTCTTCCATGAGCCCCAGCACCGAAGCATAACGGCGTGCGATGGAGAATATTCCCTACCATTCTGCTGTTGGCAGCCTCATGTTTGCCATGGTAGGAACACGCCCCTGATATTTGCTATGCTATGGGACAAGTGAGCAGGTTTGTGGCCAATCCAAGGCAACAACATTGGCAAGCATTCAAGCATATTATGCGCTATCTACAAAAGACACGACACATGGGACTCCAGCTTGGAGGCCAAGAGGGATCTGACCTGCTGCGGCTAGTGTGCTACACAGACACCAATTGCGGAGGAAGAATTGATAACAAAAAGTCCACTTCAGGCTTTGTCTGCCTCTTGAACGGTGGTGTAGTCTCTGGGGCAAGCAGAAAGCAAGACTGTGTCTCCCTCTCTACCATTGAGGCAGAGTACATTACTCTGTCAGAAGCATACAAGGAGACACAATGGCTATGCAGTTTGCTTGCTGAGATGAAAGTGCCACAGACGGAAGCAACGGAGGTCCACATCGACAACAAGAGTGCCATGAAAATGGCACAGGATGATGTCATCTCCCGGCGGACCAAGCACATCGACATCAGGTACCACTACTCACACGACCTGGTCGCAAATGAGAATGAGGACTTGGAATGCGTGGAGACCAAGAAGACGCTCGCAGATTGCATGAAAAAGGCGCTTGACAGTGAATTGCACTCTGCAGGTACCCGAGGCATCGGTATGGTCAACGCAGCCGACCAAGACTAAGGCCAAGACAGTTGGAGAGAGGAGATATCTCACAGCTAATGGACAGAGGTGCAAGGGAGAGTTTGTTGACCTGATATGCCCAATTTCCATAGGTGACATTTGGACAGGCACAAGACGGACTTGGCATGCACTGCTCCCTTGGAGTAAGTCCCCTAAGTCTGGTCCAGATAGACAAGGATTACCTTGTCAGAGTATGCTGATTAGGATTGCCTTGTCAGAGTATGCTGATTAGGATAAAGGTACCTCTCCTTACTTTTAAGGTAAGGTGAGATCCTTGTGTGCTAGCCATAGATACATGGAGATTCTCCATGGGATTGTGGGTTATGTGACCACTAAGAGTAAGCCATGAGAGAATTCTAATACTGGTAAGCCTTATTGCTAGGCTGATTTCCTCACGCAGATGTGGCCTTTACAGTTGAATTCTCTGTTCCAATTCTCACATTGCCTTTGAGTGCAATACTTTGAGGCCGCATTTTGTATGGTGCAATGTACCTTATCCACCCCGTGCATAGGGCTGTACTTCCGAGTGTAGCCCTGGGTCATTGTTGATGGCATAACCGACATAACTTGGCTTATGATTTAGACACTCAAAATCGTACATGGTATATTTTCTTGATTGGAGGTGCTGATGTTTCATGGAAGAGTGGCAAACAGCGGTGTATGGCAAGGTGCTCAAACGAGGCGGAGTGTGAAGAACTTGGTATACGTACGTGTAAGGCTGTCTGGCTATGTCGCTTGTTGTGGTAGCTTTGCGTCCTCATTCAATACATCACTCTACGCTAAGACAATGAGAGTACAAAAGGCCATAGCTGAGAATGATGGCATGCACCATTCACGCACAAACAATATTAATGTTGAGCACAAGTTCGTGCGTGAGTGCTTCTCATTATTGGGATGATCAAACGCTCACAACAAGTTGAATATCTCATGAAGGCACTTAGCACAAACGCGTTCAGATTTGGTCTTCACGCTGTTAATCCTATCTGCCCCCATTAATCCAGATGATCCGTGCTCGTCATCTCTAAGCTTTGTTTGGAATTAGTTTGTCATGGCATGTCGATACAGAGAATGTGGGTCATGGGGGAGTGTTAACGTTTGTGGTGAAGTTGGTGGCCCATCACAACCTTAATGTCCTCGTCTTGCTCCACATGCACAATATCTCATACATATGTACAAGAGCTTGAGTGTTGTGAATGCGTTGGAGATCAACCCCACAAGATGGGAGCTATTCATGATGGAGCTCGTGCCCTCTTTTGACAACAACTGCACACACTCAAGATGTGGTGGGTGGTCCCATGATCCGTTTGATTCTAACTATTGGCGTTGATCGTGGGGAGCTCTAGCTGTTTGATGCTTTAGGATGCGCAAGCTATCTGCGATTTGTTTGTGGGTTTCTGGGGGAGTTGGAAACCAGGTGCTGATCCTTAGGGGGTCACCTAGCCACATTCGCTTTGTGCCACTGTGAGTAGCAGCCGCCAGTTTTCGCCCAGAGGCTGGGCTGAACCCTCTGTTGGCGGGAAAGTATGCATCACGCATGACCAAGAGCCGCGCTCACTGGTGTGCCAAATCTTGATTCATGGTGTGTGTCTTGTGGGCATCTCCCCACACGCTTTCCTCTTGTATCTCATGCTCCGTGTGCTAAAAGGAATAGCTTCATCTATCATGTTGTCCACTAGTGCAACGCTCACACCATTCACTGTCCATGGTTTGTTGTCCATCACATCTACTTGTTTGTGTCCATTTTCCTTTATGTTGGTGTGCCTTCACGGTTGTGCATGAGTTACGGGTCGAGAATGTTGCTTTTTCACGCATCTCTGATTGTACTCAGTTGTATCCTCCCGGCTTGTGTACATCGGCGTGCAGATGAATGATGGAGAGACGCCTACACGCATCTTGCTGGAGCCTCCTCCCTCCAACGTGCTCAACTCCATCGGCAGACCTCCTCGGCGGCCGTGTTGTCAGCGGTCACTATCGCTGCATATGCTGTCTACACGTGTCCAGTGCTGGGTCTGACTTCACTATTGCATCTGCAGCGCCATGCTCTACTAAGGGTCCAAGTTTCATGTTATTCGGGCACCGTTAGGAGCGGGGACTAGCGTAGACGTCGCATGGGTTCAGGTGGCTTTAACTCATCGTTGCTGTTTTTCCAGGTGATTTTGACTGCACGATTGCGTTTGCAACGTGCGTATTATGGTATGGTCCACTTTTCAGGAAAAACAGATGACACCCGGGTTTTGGGCTGTTGGCTGTCTGGCAAGGCTCACTGAAAACACCCTGCCTGCCAGAAAAAATGTCATTTTTCTGATCGGCTTAGAAACTGAGTAACAAGCTCTACAGAGCTGGGGAGGAGGTAGAACTTGGAGGGGTCTCCCATTGTTGCTTATTCTTACTTCCTATCAGTCATTTCCTTTTTTAGCTGCTATCTTCCGCTAACTCTGGCGCACACGTTTATGAGTAACAGCACCAAAGCTCTCAAACTTCGACTCTGGTGCAACAGACTGAGAGGGTAGCCTAAGCAACTAGCGTGGGATCCCGCACGCTGCATCAACAACGCTGATGCCCCAACCTACTGCATTAGGATTTCTAGCTTGGTATCAGAGCCAGAGCGCAGCAAAAGTAGTGGAATACCGGCAAACAGATCCAGTCAACGTCGGCTGTTCATAGAACGCGTCCGTGTATGGGAAGTGCTGTCGGAATTCTTATGGTAGCATTGACCCACCGGGTGGCGTCTTCAAAACGCTCCCAACGCAGGGGAAATGCTCCTGAAATGTTTTCGACAGCACTCACCCCATGGTGGTGGTAGCAGTGGTGGACTTGTGACCGGCGCGTCCAATTGGCGCCAGAGCGGTGTCGATGCATGTGGCGGAGACACTTCTAGGAAAGAAACTGTGGTGCTGTTGCCAGCAAAGCACCAGCAGTAACATGAAGCAAGCAGCATGTAGCAAGCAGCACGCAAATATCAAGTAGAAGCTACAGCAGCCGGCAATAGCTGATGCAACAAGCAGCAACAGTGGCAGCAAGGAATAGCCACATCTGGCACCAGTAGCAAGCAGCGAGAAGAAGCGAGCAACGAGTATCAAGCACAACCAGTGTGCAACAGGCAATGGCAACGAGCTACGGTAGCAACAAGCAGTAGCAGCAGTAGCTTGTAGCAGGAGCAACTTGAAGAGGCAGCGGCAGTAGCCAGCAGTAGCGGTAGCGAGCTGCACAAGCAACGGCTAGCAGCAGTCGTAGCAGGCAGCAGCAGCGAGCATTAGTAATAGGAGCAAGTAGCAGCAGCAACAAGCAGTAGTAGCAGCAGCAGCGAGTAGCTATAACAACAAGCAGCTGTAGTAGTGAGCAGCAGCTGTAGCAGCACACATTGAGGAGATGGAGAAGAAAATGAAAACAGAAAAAGGCGAGAAGATCATAGTCCAAAGCGGGGGCACGACCCCAACCCTCGCAACAATTGCTGCAACTGCAACTGCTACAACATCAGCAGTTGTGCGTAGTAGCACAGTTACAACAGCAGCTGTAGCATGCAACAGCACAACAACAGCATTTGCGGCAGCAGCAACCGCAGCAGCACACAACAACACAGCTGTAGCAGTAACATCAGCGTGTAGCAACGTAGCAGCAAGAGTAGCTGCTATAGTAGCAATAGCACGCAACAACGCTGTGGAGTACCACCATCAGCAGTTGCACTAGTAATAACAGGTGCAGCACGCATCAGCTCAGTAGCTGTAGCAGCAACAATGACAGCGGCATGCTGCAGTATAGTGCAGTATCGACTATAGAAACAACGTCTAGAAGTAGCGCAGTGCGCAGCAACAGTGTAATGACGTCATTTCTCATGTCACCGCTGACATCAGTACTAGTAATGACAGCTGTACTAACAGTAGCTGTAGTAGTAGTCGCCACAACAACATCAGCCAACACCAACTGACGTCAGTGCTTACATTATTGTTGACATCAGCACCTACAACAACAACAACAACAACAAAAAAACAAAAAAACCCAAAAAAAAAACAAAAAGGAGGAGCTAAACAAGGGGGGACCATGGAGGAAAGTGGGGAGGGTTCCTCCTCTACTGAAGGATCCAACCCCACCCTTTTCTACAGCAACTGCAACAGCAACAACAGTAGCAGCATTTGTCGCTACTACAGCAACAGCAACTATCACAACAGTAGCCGCTAATGTAGCAACAAGAGAAATAGCAGTAGTAGCTGCCGTAGTAGCAGCCACTACAGCAGCAGTAGCAAGAGTAACAGTAGCCGCTGTAGCAACAACAGCAAGAGCAAAAGCAACAACAATACGTGCCATACCAGTTGCTGCTACAACAGCAACAACAGCAGCCAAAACAACACCAGAAGTTGCTACCGCAGCAGTAGCAGCATTATCAACAGCAGAAGTAACCACAACAGCAGCAACAACAACAATCGCAGGACTACTAACACCCTGTAGGCCCTGTTGTTGGCCTTTCTGGCTCGATGGATCCGCTAGCCGCCATACACTAGCAGCTTGTAACACTGACGCAAAAGCTAGCAGCACTACAGCCGCCAAAACAACTGCCGTAAAAGTAGCCTTTACAGCAGTAACAAGAGCGGCAACAACATCAGCAGTCGCTTCCCTTCCTTCTACCTGGGCATGCTAGTCCCGCCGTTTCCTCTGCTACCCAGTACTTGGTACAGTAGCATACCCTGCACCAAAGTCAGACTATGCATTCATTCCTAGGCCCCGCTTTGGGTGCTAGTCATAGGCCAAAGGACTTTGAAACCCCGCCCCTGCCTCTCCAGGTTGGAGAGCAATACCGGAGCTGGGGGCTCAGCTTTTGCATCTGGGCGTAGGGTGAGGGCTTGTGGCCATACTACACCCTTCCTTACGACTCCACCCAGGCCAACTAAGTCTATGATGCTGGACGTGCTGTATGTGCCCTCTTTCCCGTCGCCCCTCCGGCCTCGCGTCTTGCTCTCGATCCCTTCCTTGGTGACTTATCCACTGGCAGCCTCCCTGACCCCGCAGCGAAGTGGCACATCCTCACACACCCTCATTGTCTTTTCAGCGAGATAGAGACCAGCCGCTTGCTCAAGGATTTCAACTCCCTCTAGATGGGGGAGTCCAAGACGGTTATCTCATACTGGCAACGGGCGGAGGATATTCTTTGCCGCTTGAGAACCGCGACACCAACACCTCTATCCACGCTCCTCACCATCAAGCACGGCGCAACCAATGCATTCGCTGACATATTCGTCCATTACACCCAGTAGGTTCTCGCTGTGATGGATGCCCAGGGCACCCTCATGCCCTGGGCATACAAGCTCTTTCCCCGCATTGAGGAGGCTTGTCAGGAGTTTTGCATCTACCGGACGGAGGCCCTCACCTCTCCTAACGTCGCCTCGGTGGTTGTTGCCGACCCCATAACATTTGCAACATCTGGCGCCTCATCCTTTGGCAAGTAGAAACATAGGAGCAAGAAGGGCAAGGGTCCACACCAGCAGTCGAGCGGATCCAGTGGTGGCAGCTTAGTCTGCCATAGCTATGGCTAGGCTAGAAACGGATGGTACACGTGTCCGCTCCCGAAAAACAAGGTGCGCGTCATCGCCACCATGCGTCGCCAGCGTGAGCGCCGCCTTGCCACTACTGCCATGACTATTGTTGAACCTGCTGTGTCCGCAACGCTTGCTTCCTTGCACCCTCTGACAGCTCAGCCACAACTTCATCCACAGCCGTCGGCGCCCGCTCCTCCGTCACTGGCACCGCCCTCCTCCTTCCCAGCCTCCGGTGCCACCATGTTGCAGTCCGTCTACTCTTTTGGGCCCTCCACCCGAGAGCATCAGTTGGAGCAGTTCATCGCATTCCAGCTTGGAATGGCTCACCCTCCTCCCAGGGAAGTGCGAGTTGCATCGTCGCTGGTACCCCTACCCTGCCATGCATGATAGAGTTTGTACTGTGGTCGTACCTTGTACCTTTGTACGTTCCGTTCTCTGTCGTGCCCTCCTAACTTGTTCCTCTATTTAATGATGTCGCATGGCTGGATGACTGGCAGTCCTCATTTGCATCGCTGTCCATCGCTTCTGTATCCCTCACCCATTTCCATGTCACTATTAGCAAACTGCCGACACCGGTCTAGGATTTAGCCGAGACCTGGATCATCCACTCCGGGGCCACGCATCACATGACGGCCTCGAGCGAGGCCTTCAGTGTCCTTGGCTCCGTTACCAATGTCTCCAGGGTTTGGGCGGGCTCTGGTCAGGTTTTACCCGTTCGCGACGTCCGTGTTTTTTTGTATCGGAGGCCCCACTGGGGATGTCTTCGTGACTGATGTCATCTTTGTCCCTGGTCTTGAGCTCAGCCTATTGTTCGTCACGACCCTTGACTGCATGAGCATGGATGTACTGCAGTCACGTGGTTTTTGCACTATGTCGTTGCGTCCATCCGGTCGTGTCGTCTTGCATGCCATTGTCAGTGGCAACTTGTGGCACGTGCCACGCTTGTCCGTTTCTCCCTCCATCCCCTCCCCATCGGCCAACATAGGCCTCGTGCTTGTTACCAGCCCACTCTCTCCGCAGCAAAAATGTATCCTGCACTGCTACCTCTGTCATGTCCACTCTACTGCTGTCGATTGAATGCTCCGCAAGCAACCTGCCACGGGCCTTGGCCCAACGTTTTTCCCCTTATGTGTCCTACGGAGTGCATTGAGTGTGCTCAGGGAAAGACACATCGGTCCATCTACCCCCTGTCTTCCTCACGTGCGTCTGTCCCTGTGGACTTGGTCCACTATGATGTCATGGGTCCCCTCCCAACAGAGTCCATGAGGGAGCACGGACGCTATGTCTAGACCCTCACAGAGGACTACTCTTGCTACCGCTGGGTCTTCTGTCTTTGACAGAAGAGCGATGTCGCCCATACCATTCAAGACTGGCTCGTCTGTGCTGAGCACGAGTGTGGTTGCCCTCTCTGTCACTTCCGCATTGAACGTGGTGGTGAGTTTATGGGGGAGACCACACTCTTCCTAACCTCCCATGATATCCATCATGAGACGTCGGTGCCCTACACGCCAGTCCAGAACGGCGTCTATGAGTGGTGGAACCGCACCATGGATGACGCTGTCCACACCATGCGCGTCGAGTCTAGTGTTTCCAATGGCTTCTAGTTCAAAGCCATCGCCTACACGATGTGGGTGTGGAACCAGATTCCCAAGGGACCTCTTTCCCGTCCATCCACATTGTAGCAACACTGGTGTGGCGAGCGTGCCGACCTTCGGCCGGCTCACGTCTGGGGTTGCTTAGCCATCGTGTGGCTACCTACCCCACACCAAGGCGGCAAACTTGAGCCTCGCAGTTGGCCCTACACCTTTCTTGGCGTATCGCGTCAGTCCAAGGCATGGCGCTTCTGGGATCCATCCTGGCACTCCATCGTCGAGTCCCAGGATGCCCTCTTCTTTGAGGACCTATTTCCCTCCGACCTCATTCGCTCCGGTGCATTGATGTCCCTCCCATCGCGTGGGAGAGTGGTGGGTCCGTCCTCCGTCCAGCCGCATCTGGGTGTCACATTGTCAGCGCTCGCTGGCACCTCTACACTAGCTGTCCCGTTCGTGTCCGCCAGCCCCTCAAGGCCAGCTGCCCCATTTGTGTCCGCTAACACCTCTACGCCGGCTTCCCCATTTGTGTCCGCCAGTCCCTCCAAGCCAACTGCCCCATCTGCTCCCGCTGGCACCTTTGCGCTGGCTGCCCCGTCTGTGTCCGCCAGCCCCTCCTGGCAAGCTGCCCCATGTGCATCCACTGGAACCTCTGTGCCGACTGCCCCGAGCGTATCCGCCAGCCCCTCCGAGCTAGCTACCCCATCTGTGTCCGGTGGCTCCTTTGCAACGGCTACCCCATCTATGTCCACTAGCCCCTCTAGCCCAAGTGCCCTATCTGCATCTGTTGGCACCTCTACACTGGCTGCCCCGTTCGTGTCCAGCAGCCCCTTTGGGCCAGCTGCCCCATCTACGTCCGTTGGCACCTCTGCGATGACTGCCCCGTCCATGTCCGCCAGCTGTACCATCTGCGCCCGATGGCACCCTTGTGCTGGCTGCTCCTTTCGAGTCCGCCAGCCCCTCTGAGCTAGTTGTCCCATATGCGTTTGCTGACACCTCCAAGCCGGCCGCCCCGGCCGCGTCGGCACGTGGCCCGGGCAGGAGTCTCTGACCCTGACCGTCAGTGAGCACACAAGTTGTCGCCCAACGAGGTTCTCTGCCTCCCGACAGACCTACTCCCACAGTCGTGAGTGGGGACCCTAGCACCAGAGCACTTGCTTTGGCCAATTTGGTAGTCATCACTAACCTACATCGGAGGTTAGCCTTGGGCTACGCCATGCTCCATCAGGAGCATCAATATGCCGTTACAGCCACCCTCACAAGTACACCACTTGGAGCGCGAGACCCACACGCACTTACAGTCCAACCCACAGAACGCCCAGAGGATCCAGCCACCCTACGTGAGGCTCGGGCGTCTCCCGAGGCCGCACACTAGTAGGCTACATACGCCGACGAGTGTGCCGCCATTTGGCAACATCACATCTACGAGCTTGTCGACCTTCCCCTCGGTAGAAAGGCCATCGACGCCAAGTGGGTCCTCCGGCGCAAGTGCAAGCCAGATGGGTCTTTGGACAAGTATAAGGCCCGTCTTATGGCCAAGGGATTTGCTTAGGTACCTGGGATGGACTATGACCAGATCCTTGCCCCGGTTGGTCGGTTCTCCACTAGCCGAGCTTTGTTCAGTCTGGTTGCCCAACATGGATGGGAGCTGCACCAGATGGATGTGAGCAACACCTTTCTACATGGCTCACTTGACGACGACGAACTGTACATGACACAACCTTCCGGCTTCGACAATGGCTCCGGCAAGGTCTGGAAGATGCGGAAGGCCCTCTATGGCCTGAAGTAGTCACCCCGCTGTTGGAATCAAGAGATCAGCTGTACGCTTATCAGCGGCGGTCTCCTTCGCAGCACTACCAATCCCGCACTGTTCATTAGTCCGCGAGGCTAGACTTAGGTCGCTGTCCCGGTGTACGTCGACAACCTGCTCATCGCGTCACCGGATGCAGCTGCCATCCAACGACTCAAGGACCTGTTGCATGCTGCCTACGAGATGAAGGACCTCAGGTCAGCTTGAGTCTTTTGGGGCATGGAGCTTGAGCATGATCGCTCCTTTGGTGTCCTACACGTTCATCAGGTTGCTTATGTCCAATCTTTGTCACGACAGTTCACTGAAGACCTCTCCCTTGTGCCGAGAGCATCCTCACCCATGTCACCTGATGGGCAGGCGAAGCTCAAGAGCACCAATCCAGCCGTTGTGGGGGAGCCAGTCGATGTGACCACGTATCTACGTGTCATCGGGTCACTGATGTTCTTGGCGACGACGACCCGTCCAGACATTGCGTTCGCCGTCAACCTACTAGCCAAGTTCTTTCAAGAGCCGCATCACCTCCATTTTGTGGCTGCGGTTTGGGTACTGGGCTATATCGTCTCCACTCCACGGCGAGGCCTCATACTCTGTCGACAGCCGTCCGTTGTTGCGGAAGGCTATACCGACAGTGACTGGACAGGCAGTCCGGAGTAAGAGTCAAACTGGCTAGATCGTGCTACCGATCTGGTCGGTAGCACGACTGTGTCCTAGCGCAACGACAAGCAAGGCTGCATTGCACGGAGCACTGCTGAGGCTGAGTATGTGGCCCTTGGTTCTGATGCATACGAGAGTGTGTGCCTGCGTCGCCTGGTATCCAAGTTGCATCAGTCAGTCCCGTCCATCACGTTGCACTGTGACAATGAGAGTGCCATGGCCATTGCTGACAATGACGGCGTGCATCATACTCCCACAAAGTACATGAATGTCAAGTATCACTATGTGCATTCATTGTTGCACGGCGGCAGCATCAGCATTGTGTGGACTGAGTCAGCACAGCAACTGGCTGACTTCTTCACCAAGGCATTTAAGCGTGACTTGTTCAAGAAGGCTGTGAGCGCGGTTGGTGTGCGTCCTTGAGGTCTTCTCTCTCTACCCCTGTCTGCGTGGCCTCTGTGTTCTCTGCCCGTCCATGTGCACTGCGCCTGTGAGTCATGAGGAAGTGTTGGTTTTCACGCATCTCTCATTGTACTCTGTTGTGTCCTCCCGGCTTGAGTACATCTGCATGCAGATGACTGACGGCGAGACACGACATTGCTGGAGTGTCGTCTGGTGGATCTTACACACGCTAACGCCTACATGCATCTTGCTGGAGCCTCCTCCCTCTTACGTGCTCAGCTCCATTGGCAGACCTTGTTGGTTTTTCCGCATCTCTCATTGTGCTCTGTTGTATCCTCCCGTCTTGTGTATATCGGTGTGCAGATAACTGACGGCGAGACTCGACGTTGTTGGAGTGTCGTCTGGTGGAGTCGATGCACGTTGAGGCCTACTCGCAGTTGGCTGGAGCCTCCTTCCTCCGGCAACGTGCTCAGCTCCATCGGTAGGCCTCCTCGGCGGTCGGGCCGCCGGCGGTCACTGCCACCGCAAATGTTGCCTGCATGCACCCAGCGTTGTTTCTGACTGTGCCATTGCGTATGCAGCATCATGCTCTGCCTAGGGTCCATGTCTCTTGCTACGTGACACTTTTTGGCATCATGGACCGTCGTAGGCACTGCCTAGGTTCGGGCAGCCATAACTCTTTGCTGCTATTTTTCTAGCTGATTCAGACCACACGACCGCGGTGTTGATATTATGGTATCGTCTAGTTTTCAGGCAAAACAGATGACGCCCGGGTTTTTGACTATCGGACGTCTGGTAGGGCTCACCGAGGAAATCCTACCTGCCAGAAAATAGATCTAGGACTATTTTCTGATTGGCTGGTTAGCTGAGCAACAAGTTCTACACTAGTGGAGGGGAGCTAGAACTCCATCGCTGATGCCTCCGACCCCCTAGCCGCCATCCAACAACAGCTTGCCGCTTTGACGTAGCAGCTTGCGCCACAGCAGTCGTCGGCCTCTCGGACTCACACCAGTGACCCGCTGCCTTTCATCCCTCCCGGCCACGCTAGCCCCGCTGTGTCTGTTGCTACGCATTACCTTGCGCAGCTACAGACTCAGCGCCAACAGAAAATTGTGACCTTAGTCCTTGGCCCCACTCTAGGCGGTCGCAGGCCCAAGGACTTTGAAACGCCGCCCCTGTCGCTCCAGGCCGGCGAGCAGTTTCGGAGTTGGGAGCTCAGTTTCCGCAACTGGGCGCAAGGTGAGGCTTGTGGGCATACTACACCCTTCCGTACGACTCCACCCCGGCCGACCAGCTGTATGACGCTGGTCGCGCCGCACACGAAATTGTCCCCGTTGCTCCTCCGGCGTCCTACCTAGCCCTAGAGTCCTTCCTCGGCGACTTCACCTCTGGCGAGACATTAGACCCTGCTGCCGCATGGCATGTTCTCACTCGTCCCCATCGTCTATCTAGCGAGGCTAAAACCAGCCGTCTACTACAAGAGTTCAACTCCCTACACATGGTGGAGACCGAGACAGTCACTGCCTACTAGCAGCGGGCTGAGGACATCCTCCGTCGCCTCGGCACCTCTGCTCTACCCCCTCTCGCTGTGCTCCTCACCATCAAGCGCGGTGCCACCAGTGCGTACGCAAACATCTTCATCCACTACTCCCAGGAGGTCCTCTCTACCATGGTGGCCCAGGGCACCCTCATGCCATGGGTATACGAGCTCTTCCTCAGGATTGAGGAAGCTCATCTGGTGTCCCGCCTCCAGCACACAGAGGCCCTCGCCTCACCTGCCTTCGCCTCGGTGGCCGTCTCCTCCCCAGCAGCAGCGACTTCCACCAGCTCCTCATTGCTAGGAAAGAAGAAGCATCGGAGCAAGAAGGGTAAGGGTCAGCAACAACACCAGCAAAAACAGCAGCAACAACAGTCAACTTGGTCCAGTGGCAGTGGCTCGGTCTGCCACAACTCTGGCTAGCTAGGGCATGGATGGTACATGTGCCCACTACTGACGGAGGAGGCTCGCGTCATCGCCACCATGCGTCGCCAGCGAGAGCGCCGTCTCGCCTCCGCCGCCGTCACTGTCGCTGCCTCCGACGCCTTGACCCCGTCTAGTAGCTCCAATCCTCCAACCGCGATCCCGGCCCTACAGACGCCAGCTCCTTATCAGCATCATTCACAGCCGTCGACGCCGCCGTTCCCTTCACCAGGGTAGTCTTCCTTCTATCCGGGCTCTGGCACCGTCACTTCGCACTCCGTCTACACTCCCGGGCCATCCATGCATGAGCGATAGTTGGAGCAGTTCATTCCGCTCCAACTCGGCCTGCCTCGCCCTCCCCCCCAGGGAATTGCGAGTTGCGCCACCTCCTGCTCGACCCCCTCGCCCTGCATGACTGAGACTGAGTTGCGGTCGTGCCCTTCCTCCTCGTCTGTCTCGCCGTCTCCCGTGGTCTCCCCTATCCCCCTCCGTGACGACGTTGTGTGGCTTCGGTTTGCACCCCTTTCCACCGTGTCCACGTCTCTTGCTTGCTGTCATGTGAGTGTTAGCGATCTGGCGACTCCGGTCCAGGACCCGGCCGAGACCTGGATCATTGACTCCGGAGCCACGCATCACATGACGGCCTCTCGCCAAGCCTTCAGTATGCTTGGTCTTGTTGGCCATGTCTGCGGGGTCCGGATGGGCTCCGGCCAAGTGTTACCTGTCCGCGGCGTTGGTGTCGTTCGTTTCCATGGTCCTGCCAGTGATGTCTTCCTGACTGATGTCCTTTTTGTCCCCGGTCTTGAGCTTAGCCTCCTGTCTATTATTGCCCTTGACCGCATGAGCATTGACGTTGTGCATTTGCGTGGTGTTGGCACTGTTTTGTTGTGTCCATCCGGTTTTGTCGTTCTCCACGCCACCGCCAGTGGCAACCTGTGGCACGTGCCTCGTCTGCCTTCCTCTCCCTCTGTCGCCTCCTCGTTGGCCACCACTGGCCATGTGCTTGTCACCAGCTTGCTTTCTTTGCAGCACACTCGTCTCTTGCACCGTCGCCTTTGCCACGTCCACTCTGCTGCCGTCGACAGCATGCTCCGCACCCAGCCGGCCAAGGGCCTTTACCCTGAGACTTTCCTTTTGCCGTGTCCCACGGAGTGCGTTGATTGCTCTTAGGGCAAGATGCACCGGTCCACATACCCTTTATCCTACTCCCGTGCATCCGTCCCTCTCGACCTGGTCCATTCCAACGTCATGGGTCCTCTCCCTACCAAGTCCGTCGAAGAGCATGGCCGTTATGTCCTCACCCTCACTTACGACTACTCTCGCTACCGCTTTGTCTTCTACCTTTGGCACAAGAGCGTTGTCGCCCGTGCCATTCAGGACTGGCTTGTCCTTGCGGAGCGCGAGTGTGGTTGACCTCTTTGCTGCTTTTGCTCTGATCACGGTGGTGATTACATGGGCGAGACCACAATGTTTCTTGCCTCCCGTGGTATCCACCACGAGACGTCCGCGCCCTACACGCCTGTCCAGAACGGCGTCTCCGAGAGGTGGAACTGTACCATGGCCAATGCCGTCCACACCATGCGGGTCAATTCTGGCCTCTCCGATGGCTTCTACTTTGAAGCCATGGCGTACATGACATGGGTCTGGTATCGGATTCCTCACGGATCCCTTCCTCGCCACTCCACGCCGTACCAGCACTAGTGCGGTCAGCAAGCCGACCTCCGCCCTGCTCGCGTGTGGGGTTGCGTGGCCATTGTGTGGCTGCCCGCCCCGTAGCAGGGCGGCAAGCTCGCCCGGCGTGGATTTCCTTGCACCTTTCTCAGTGTTTCTCGTCAGTCCAAGGCTTGGCGCTTCTAGGATCTCTCCCGACACTACATCGGCGAGTCCCACGCTGCCCTCTTCTTTGAGGAGCTGTTTTCGCGTGATCTTGTTCGTTCCGGCTCATTGATGTCCCTCCCATCGCGTGGGGGAGTGGTGAGTCCGTCCTCCTACCTGCCGCTTCCGGGTGGCACATCACTTAGTCCCTCTGAGCCAGCAGCCCTTGTCGCGCCCCCTGACCCCTCCAGACCGACGGTCTCAGATGCGCCCACTGGCCCCTCCGGGTCGACGGTCCTAGATGCGCCCATTGGCCCCTCCATGCCGGCAGCCCCAAACGCGCTCGCTAGCCCCTCCAGGCCGGCGGTCCCAGTCATGTCCAGTGGTCCCTCCGGGCCAGTCGCTCGAGTCACATCCACCGGTCCTTCCGAGCCAACCGCCCTAGTCGTGCCCGCTAGCCCCTCTGGCCCGGTGGCCCCAGTCGCGTCCGCTGGCCCCTCCGGGCCTACCTCCCCAGTCGTGCCCGCTGGCCCCTCCGGGCTTGAGGTCCCAGTCACGTCCGCTTGCCCCTCCGGGCCAGCCGCCCCAGTCACGCCCGCTGGCCCCTCCAGGCCAGCAGCCCCAATCACGTCCACTAGTCCAGCAGCCCCGTCCACCCCTGCCGGCCCGTCAGACTCTGTGCAGTCTCCTGCCATACCGCGTTACACGCGTGGCCCAGGCGGCAGTCTCCGACCCAGGCCGTCGGTTAGCATGCAGACCATAGCACCTTGCCATGTGGCATCTCAGCCCCTTGTCGCTCCACGTGTCTCTTCCACTCCTACGGTCGTAAGTGGGGATCCTGGCACCAAGGCTCTCGGCCCGACCACTTTGGCTGTCATCGCAGACCTTCACCCGAGCTCTGCACAAGGCTACGCCATGCTCCATCACGAGCATCGGCATGCTCTCATGGCTGCACTCGCACGCATCCCACATGGAGATCGAGACGCACACGCTCTCTCAGTCCACTCCATAGCACCTTGAAGGACCCAGCCACCCTGCGTAAGGCTCGAGCCTCTCCTGAGGCGGCACATCGGGATCCTGCTTGCGCTGATGAGCTCGCTAGTATCCGACAGCACCACGTGTATCACCTTGTTGACCTACCTCCAAGTTGGAAGGCCATTGGTGCCAAGTGGGTCTTTCGGCGCAAATGAAAGCCCGACGGGTCCTCGGACAAGTACAAGGCCCGCCTCACAGCTAAGGGGTTTGCTCAGGTCCATGGGGATGATTACGACCAGATCTTTGCCCCAGTTGGCCGATTCTCCACGAGCCAAGCGCTCTTCAGTCTGGTTACCCAGCATGGGTGGGAGCTGCATCAGATGGACGTGAGCAACACCTTCCTCCATGGTTCACTAGAGAGTGAAGAGCTCTACATGGTACAGCCTCTAGGCTTCAACAACGGAACTAGAAGAGTCTGCCGGCTACAAAAGGGCCTCTACTGCCTGAAGCAATCGCTCGGCACTGGAACCAGGAGATCAGCAGCATGCTCCTTCGCGACGGCCTTCAGCACAGTACCGTTGACCACGCATCTTTCGTCAGCCCGCGAGGCCAGACCCTCGCCATCAACCTGGTCTACGTTGACGATCTCCACACTGAGTCGCCTGACATGGCTGCCGTCAAGCGTGTCAAGGACCTACTGCAAATCACCTACCAGATGAAGGATCTCGGGTCTGCCCCAGTCTTCCTGGGCATGGAGCTCGAACATGATCGCTCCCAGGGCATCCTGCACGTCCACCAGGCTGCCTATGTGCAAATCCACTCGCTTCGCCGAGGACCCGCCCCTCGTGCCCAACACATCTTCACCCATGTCACCTGATGGCTAGGTGAAGCTGAAGAGTCCTGACCCAGCCGTTGTGGGGGAGCCTGTTGACGTGACCACGTATCTGCGAGTCCTCGGGTCACTGATGTTCCTGGCGACGACGACGCGCCTAGACAATGCGTCCGCCATTAACCTCCTGGCTCACTTTTCTCAAGAGCCGCATCACCTCCACTTTGAGGCTGTGATCTGAGTACTGCGCTACGTCGTCTCGACCCATGGGCAAGGTCTCATGTTCTGCCGCCAGCAGTCTGTCATCGCGGTGGGCTACACCGACAGTGACTAGGCCGGTAGACCAGACCTTAAGGGTCGCACAGGCTGGATCTTTCTGATCGGTGGCATGGCTCTGTCCTGGCATAGTGGCAAGCAGGGGTGCATTGCACGCAACACTACTGAGGCTGAGTACGTGGCCCTTGGCTCAGGCGCGTGTGAGAGTGTGTGGTTGCGTCGTCTGTTGTCTGAGTTGCATCAGTCCGTCGCTTCCATCACGTTGCATTGTGAAAATGAGTGTGCCATGGCCATCGCCGACAATGGCGGTATGCATCACACACGCACAAAGCACATCAACATTGAGTATCACTATGTGTGTTCGTTGTTGCATGATAACAGCATCAACATTGTGTGGGTTGAGACAGTACGGCAGCTGGCTGACTTCTTGACCAAGGCAATGAAGCGCGACTCGTTCAAGAAGGCTGTGAGTTCAGTTGGCGTGCGTCCATGAGTGACTCTCTTTGTCCTTGCCTGCGTCTCTGTGTGCCGAGAGGGAGTTTGGTTGTTGAGTGTGTCTCTGCCCGCACATGTGCACTACGCCTGTGAGTCATGGGAGAGTGTTGGTTTTTGCGCATCTCTCATTGTGCTCTGTTGTGTCCTCCCGGCTTGTGTACATCAACGTGCAGATGACTGACGGCGAGACTCGACGTTGTTGGAGTGTCGTCCGGTGGATCCGACGCACGCAAAGGCCTACTCACAGCTCGTTGGAGCCTGGTCCGTCTGGTGACGTGCTCAGCTCCATTGGCAGGCCTCCTCTGTAGTCGGCCCGCCGGCGGTCACTACCACCGCATATGCTGTCTACATGAACCCAGCACCAATTCTGACTATGCCATTGCGTCTGCAGCATCATGCTCTGCCTAGGGTCCATGTCTCTTGCTGCATGGCATTGTTTGGCATCAAGGACCGTCGTAGGCACTGCCTAGGTTTGGGCAGCCATAACTCTTTGCTGCTATTTTTCGTGCTGATTCTGACTGCACGACTGTGTTTCTGGCGTGGGTATAATGGTATGGTCCAGTTTTCAGGCAAAAAGGATGACGCCCGGGTTTTGGGCTGTTGGGCGTCTGGCAGGGCTCACCGAGAAAACCTTGCCTGCTGGAGAATAGGCCCAGGACTATTTTCTGATTGGCTGGTTAGCTGAGTAACAAGTTTTACACTAGTGGGGGGGAGATAGAACTTGGAGGGGTCTCTCATTGTTGCTCATTCTTTACTCCTAATCAGTTACATCCAGTTTTCAGCTGCTTTCTGATGCTAACACTGGATCGCGCGTTGCTGAGTAACACATCCAGAGCACTCAGACTTAGACTCTAGATCAGCACACTGAGGGGGGAGCACACTAAGCAACTTGCGTGGAAGCCCGCACGCTGCATCAACACCGCCACTGCCCCAACCTGCGCTCTAGCTTTGAGGAGCTGGCTTTGTGGGCCCGCCTAGGTAAGGAGGCTACATCCTCTATGCCCGGCCCCGCCGTGGCTACAGCCGCCGCTCTGTCGACGGTCAAGCCACCCAAGTGGTTTTATTCAGACCCTCCCGTCTTCCGGAATGGGAACGACTTCAAGTCCTAGGAACCACGCTTCCGCATGTGGGCCATGAGCGAGGGAGTCCTCGCCTACTACCTCACTCCATACTAGGCGTCTGACCCCGCCCAGACACAGATGGCGGTCCGCGCCGCTTCCGGCCAGATGAAGGCCGCCCCGGACTTCACCAAGGACTTCAGTCAGTTCCTTGGCGATTCGCTATCCGGCTCGGGAGCCGACCCCTGCGCAGCGTGGGCACTGGCTGTCACTCTGTTTGAGGGCGCCACCTTGGCTCTGATGTCACAACGCCTCGCCGACTTCAACTCCCTCTGCCAGACTGCTCAGGAGTCTACACCTGTCTACTGGCGTCGGGCGATCACGCTGTACAAGGAGCTAGGAGACGATGCCCCTGCGCAGTACTCCGCCCTCCAGATCATCCTCTACGACATCAACCCCGACTACGCGTGCGTCTTCAGCAACTTTGACCAGACTCTCCTTCGCGACATGGCAAGCAACGAGACCCTGCTGCGCTGGGCCACCCTCCACTTCCTGGAGGTCGCCGGCATGGACGCCGCGAACTGTGCTCGCCGCAGCACCGCTTCAGCCGCAGTTGCCACCACATCTCCCTCCTCGCCGTCTACAGCAACAGCGGCTCAGGGGAAGAAGGATCGCAAGTTGCCAGGCAGTGGTTCCAGTGGCGGGACCAGCAACGGCACCAACACCAGTAGTGTCAGCCGCAACAGCAGCAACGGGAGCGGCAGCAGCGGCGGCGACAGCAGCAGCAGCGGTGGCAACAGCGGCTCCGGCAACACGACGGGCTGCCGGCTCGTGTGCTTCAACTGCGGGGGTGACCATCGCTATCCCGACTGTACTCGCCTGACAGCCCGCCCGTTGGACTGGGCCAAGGTCACCCATGGACTGCAGCAGGCGCATGAGGCGCGCATGCGCCAGACGTCCGGTGCGACCGCCCGCTCGGCCGCCACTACCGCAGCCGTCCCAGAGGAGCCCGCTGTTACAACAGGTTCCATCTCGGATCCTCGCGACCAGGCACTCGTTGAACGTGACAGGACGATTGCCGAGCTGCACCAGCTTCTCGCCCTGCGCTCATCTCAGGGAGGTGCGAGTGAGTTGACTGAGTCGAGGGGTCCTACTGCCTGTGGACTGTTTGTGTCGTTGCGTCATGATGTCTGTGGTGGTCCCCATGCCCAGCCATGTGCGTGTGACGGACCTTATGATATGTCTTGGCTACATACTGCTCATGTACGCTCCGTTGGCTGCCTTGTCGTGTCCCCCGTTGAGCGTCCTGCTGCCACACCTTTTTCCGTCGCCGAGTGCCACGTTGCCCCTTGTACACGTGTCACCGATGCCACCTGGGTCGTTGACTCTGGTGCCACCCATCACATGACGTGTCGTCGTTACGCCTTTGTTGTCTTGCATCCTGTTGGCCCTGTTCACTCTGTGCGCAATGCAGCTAACCATGAGGTCCCTGTCCAGGGTGTTGGGGTTGTACAGTTCACCGGGCCCGCTGGTCCCATATACATCTCCGACGTTTTCTTTGTCCCTGATCTTGAACTCAGCCTGCTCTCTGTCCGTGCTTGCACCAAGATGGGCCTAGGTGTCATGCACACAGCTGCCGATGCTCGCATCTTTGTCCGCGACACCGAGGAGACCGTCCGCAGTGGGACGGTCGTCGATGATGTATATCACATCTCTGGGTCCTCTGTGAGTGTCCCCTCCTTACCTCCGTCTCCCACTCCTCGTGTCTTTGTCGCTGGTGCTCTATCCCCCGAGCACCACCGTCTCCTGCATCGATGCCTCTGTCATGTGCACCTGGGGGCTGTCGACGAGCTGATCCGCATTTAGCCTGCTCTTGGTCTTGATGCGGCATCCTTCAAGGCGCCGCCCATGACTGATTGCCTGGCCTATACTGAAGGCAAAATGCGCCGGTCCACCTATCCCGCGTCTGTCTCCAGGGCTCGTCGGCCCTTGGAGCTTGTCTACTCCGACCTCATGGGTCCGCTCCCTGTCAAGTTTCAAGAGGACCGTGGTCGCTACGTCCTAACGTTGACTGATGACTTCACGCGCATGCGCTAGGTCTACAATTTGCGTTAGAAGAGCGATGTCGCAATTGCAGTCCGCATTTGGCTGGTCATGGCCGAGCGCCAGTCTCCCCACCGCCTTCAAACCTTTCGCTCGGACCGCGGCGGCGAGTACCTCGGTGACATGGCCCGCTCCTTCACCGACCTTGGTGTACTCCACAACCTCTCCGCTCCCGCCACCTCCCAGCGGAACGGTGTCTCAGAGCGCTGGAACCGCACCATGGAGGATGCGGTCCGCGCCATGTGCGCCAACAGCGCCATGCCTGAGGCCTTTGCCTTCGAGGGCATGGCGTACATGACCTAGGTGTGGAACCGCATTCCCCACGGCCCCCTCCCAGGTCACCGCACGCCCTACGAGCTGTGGTACGGGCGTCGAGCGGATCTGCGCCTGGCCCATGTCTGGGGCTCCCTTGCCTACGTCTGGTTCACACCGGAGCAGCAAGGGAGCAAGCTCTCTACGCGGGGCCGCATCTGCGCCTTCGTTGGCCTCGCCCCGCGGTCGAAGGCCTGGTGGTTCTGGGACCCTGAGCGACGCCGCATCATGGAGTCCCGTGACGCTCTCTTCTTCAAGCATCTTGCCTTCTGCGACCTTGCCCGCATCCACGCTCTACGTGCTGCTCATGCCCCTGGGTGTGCCGGACCAGGTAGTGTGGAGGAGGCTCCTGGCGCGGTTGGCACAGTACCCTCGGCCAGTACGGTCACTTCGTCGCTGACACCCCAGGGGCTGTTCCCAGAGGCTGTGCCCACCGGCACTCCCAGCCCTGCCCCATCTGCGGCTCGCTCCTCTGTCCCTGACTCTCCGCCCTCGCCCATGTCCGAGTCTGCGTCCGAGTCTGCCTCCACGTCTGAGGCTCTGCCTGATCCGGCGCCTGCTTCCGTGTCTGAGACTCAGCCTGATCCTACATCTACGTCTGGTTTTGAGCCGTCCATGCCTCCGGCCGCGGACGTGCCTGCGTCTACCGTGGGCCCGTCCCCGGCTGTTGAGGCCATGCCAGCCTCGAGTGGCGCGCCTGCCGTGCAGTCCACACGGGCATGTGAGTTGGCAGAGCCCATCGCTCCTACCCTGTCGGACCCCTACACACGGGCACCCGGCGGACGTCTCTGCCCTCCCCCCATGCGCAGTGTCGTCAACGGTGACCTAGGCACTAAGGCCCTCGGCCTGAGTGCTCGTGGCCTCGCTAAGGTTCATCGTGGATGTGCCACTGGTATGGCACTACTTGCTCATGAGCGCGATCTTGCTCGTGACGCCGCTGAGTCCATGGTGACAGTCGACCCTCCCTTTGCAGCGTATGCCCTGGCTACACGCACTGCACCAGTGCTGTCTCCTGATCCCACCAGTCTGCCTGAGACCTTGTCGTCCCCCGACGCTGAGCACTGGCGCACTGCCTGCTAGGCTGAGCTCGATGCCATCCGAGATCATGGCGTCGTTGAGCTGGTTGACTTGCCAAAGAACCGCAAGGCCATCAAGGCCAAGTGGGTTCTACGCAAGAAGCTCAAGCCACACGGCACTGTGGAGCGCTACAAAGCGCGCCTGACAGTAAGAGGATTCTCTCAGGTCCCTGGCGTGGACTACACCGAGACCTTTGCCCCTGTTGTCCGGTTGACGACCACGCTCACGCTGCTGAGCCAGGTGGCACAGCACGACTGGGAACTCCATCAGATGGATGTCAACAACGCGTTCCTGAACAGGGACCTTGAGGAGGAGATCTACATGGTCCAACCACCCGGCTTTGAGGATGGTACCGGTCGCGTGTACCGGCTGCGGAAGGCCTTGTACGGCTTGAAACAGTCACCCCGCTGCTGGAATCAGGAGATCACCAGCACGCTGAGACGCGTAGGGTACGTTCAGAGTGATGCTGGCCCATCCCTTTTCCTCTCGCAGTCCCCAGCACCGCTCGCTGCCATCCTCGTCTACGTGGACGATCTTCTGATCGCCTCACCCGACCTGGGAGCAGTGAACGCTGCCAAGACCGTTCTCTCCTCGGCCTACAAGATGAAAGATCTTGATGAGGCCTCTGTCTTCTTGGGGATGGAGATCGTACGCGACCGTGTCCGCCGCACATTCCGTGTCCATCAGGGACGCTACACAGAGACTGTGGGGGAGCGCTTTGCCGACCTCCTCGTTGCCGTCCGCGCGGCCTCCACGCCCATGACCCCTGAGGGGCAGGCCGCCCTGAAGGTAGATGACCTTGTTGACCTGGGAGAACCAGTCGATGTGATCCTGTACCTACGAGTCATCGGCTCGCTCATGTACTTGGCCACCACAACACGGCCCGACATTGCCTTCACTGTCAACCTGCTTTCCCAGTTCTCGCAGGCTCCACTCCAGCGAACACTGGAGGCCGCAGTCCGGTGTGTGCGCTACATCCTGTCCACCGCACGCTTCGGCCTATGTTTTTGCGAGCAATTGTCCGTTGTACTCGATGGGTACACAGACAGTGACTAGGCATGGAGTCCAGATGGCAAGAGCCGCACCGGCTACATCTTTCTCATTGGAGGCACTTCAGTGTCCTGGCAAAGTGTGAAGCAGGGCTGCATCGTTCGTAGCACAACTGAGGCAGAGTATGTTGCTCTAGGCGCCGGTGCAGCGAAGTGTGTCTGGCTTGTCCGTCTGTTGCGTGAACTGCGTCAGTCCATTCCCCCTGTGGTTCTCTAGTGTGACAACATGAGCGTGGAGGCCATCGCCAAGAACTCAGGTGTGTTCCATGCACGGACAAAGTACATCAATGTCGAGCACCACTTCGTGCGAGATCTAGTTGATCGTGGTGGGATCCGAGTCATCAACGTGGGCACTGATAGGCAGTGCGCGGATTTTCTGACCAAGGCTCTGGGTCGTTCGAGGTTTCATGCGGCCACTCGTTCCGTGGTACTCTGCCCCATCCCTGTCGCAGGTTGATTCCTCATGTGCCACCTTGCGTGTGCTGTGCTTGCTGCCTGTAGTGTCTGCATGTGCATGGACGTGTTTTGCCCTCCGGTCATGGGGGAGTGTTGTTGTGTGTGTCGTACACAGCTTACAGTGACCCCTCGGCTCATGTCCATTCACGTGGAGATCCCGGAGACTAACGACGGTGGCAGAAGACCGGCGGCCGGCGGCGACGGATCCCCAGAAGACTCTCGCACTTTTTAGATTCGTGCTGTGGGACAGCACATAGGCGTGCTGCCTATCAGGTCGTAGATCTTGTCGATGCGGCCGTTCTGGTTCAAACGGCTGGTCGTTCTAACATGTCTGGAGGGAGTTATGGCCAAACTTGTGTTTTTGCTACTGTTTTGTCCTGCTAGAGAATAGCTCCCTTGCGCACCGCGTGTGTGTGCACCCACTAGGTCGGAGACATTGTTTAGGTTGTCTAGGCCTCAGTTGTTCTCTCTCTCTCTCTCTCTCTCTCTCTCTCTCTCTCTCTCTCTCTCTCTCTCTCTCTCT
>SZWC01003078.1:152639-172254 GCA_023375785.1 Penium margaritaceum
CATTCCCCCCCCCCCCCCCCCTGTCGGAGACACGACGTCCCGGCGCGCCTGAGATGCTCATGAAAAGTGTGTCGGTACCTCCAACATGGAAGCTCGCCCCTGTCTCTCAAGAGTTGTGCTTCGCCGGGTACCCCTTTCACTATACCAGAAACTCACTCTCATTACCCCTCCGGAGGACTATGAGAATCTTCTCCACCTTAAACTCGTCACTTCCTTCAACCTAGATAGTAGGAGTTGGAGCGGCCTCGCGCCCCCGGAACGAGGTTTTGGGGGCGCGATACGCACAAAGGAAGGAGATGTGGAACACCGGTTGGATGGTGTAATGAGCTGACAGCTCCGATTTGTAAGATACGACCGATCACTTCTCTAGAATGCAAAACAGGCCCACCCGTCGCGGCTTCACTTTGGGACTCCCAACTCCCATCAGTTGCAGGTTTGAAGAGTTCAACATCACCTTATCACCCATTTAGAACTCCTCTAGAGAGTGATGCTTACCTTCTTGCTGCTTCTGCTGCTTCTGCGCCTTCAACAACCGTTGCCGCACTATCCCATGTGGTGGCAAACCCATTAGCAAGGTGTTGCACAGCCAGAAGAGATGTTGCCGTAGCAAGGGAGGCTGGGCTAAGTGGCCGGATCATGTTGACACCGATGAGTTGTAGGCAAACACAACCACTTTGAGCTTTGCCTCCCAACCTTCTCCATTCGTTGGTACCATGTTCTATAACAGCTGCTCCAATATTTTGTTTGTATGCTCCGTCTTCCTATCGCTCTGTGGATGGTATGTTGTGGTCAGCTGCACCCGCGCGCCTCTTAAGATCTTTTAAGAGCTTCTCCATAAGATCTCTCCAGAATCACAAAGTGAAGCGTGGATCGCAATTTGAGACCACCGACTACAACACTCCATATAGCTTGCTGACATGACTGAGGGGGAGTTGAGCTATCCGAGCAGCCATAATGCTCGCAGGACATGCGATGAAATGGGCCATGTTGGAGAACCGATCCACCACCACCAACACCTTGTTGCTACCATGTTGCGCTACAAGCAAACCGTCGATGAAGCCAGGCGAGATTTTTTTCCATGGCCGCTAAGGTACAAATCATGGTTGCAGCTTCCCAGGTGGCTTGATTCTCCGGGCCTTTATGTGTTGGCACACATCGCAACTGCTCACGAACCCCTTGCAGTCAGCCGCCATTGAAGACCACCTACATTGACGTGCCAAGGCTTTGAGCATCTTGTCAAAGCCAAAGTAACCCGAGTAGTGGGTATCATTTGCCTCCTCTAGTAGTATCTGCTTCAATGGGGCATAGTCCAACACAACAATCCACTACTCTTGTCCCCTTTGCCAATGCACTCCATCCCACATAGCTTCTTTCAACGCACCACTCGTGAATTCACCATCCACGCCATAGATGTGCTTGAACAGGCTACACAAAGGAGATCCCATCATCACAGAGATGAAATTGTCTGGCCTCCTTGACAGAGGATCTACCAGATTCACCATCCCATGCTTGTACTAGATCTTNTGACGTGCCAAGGCTTTGAGCATCTTGTCAAAGCCAAAGTAACCCGAGTAGTGGGTATCATTTGCCTCCTCTAGTAGTATCTGCTTCAATGGGGCATAGTCCAACACAACAATCCACTACTCTTGTCCCCTTTGCCAATGCACTCCATCCCACATAGCTTCTTTCAACGCACCACTCGTGAATTCACCATCCACGCCATAGATGTGCTTGAACAGGCTACACAAAGGAGATCCCATCATCACAGAGATGAAATTGTCTGGCCTCCTTGACAGAGGATCTACCAGATTCACCTTCCCATGCTTGTACTAGATCTTGTAGACAAAACTTCCTTCCAAGAAATCCATCCAACGAGTCTGCCGACAATTGAGGTTCGGCTGCATCTTCAAGTACTTCAGGGTGTAATGATCGATAAAGACCACGTAGCGCCACGACTTGAGGTAGCACCTCTATTGCTTGAAAGCATGGATCACAACCAACATCTCTTTCTCATGGATTGCGTAGTTCAAATCTGCACCTCATAGCTTGCAAGACGCGTACATATTCAGTTGTGGCCCCTTTCCATGATCCTGCATCAGCACCGCGACGATGGCATATGCGCTTGCGTCCTTCACCATGACATACTCTTTGGATGAATCCGGATGCACTAGGCCCAAAGCATCACACATTGCAAACTTGAGTTCCTCAAATCTCTTCCACTCCTTCTTACCCCATTCCCAATGGTGATCCTTTCTCAGCAGCTGAGTTTGCAGGGCACCCTTTGATGTGTATCCCCGGATGAACTTTTGATAGTACTTGAAAATCCTAAGAAGACCTATATGCCACGCACGCACTTTGATGTTAACCAATACTTCAGTGCTTCCACCTTCTTTGGATCCATGTCGAGACCCTTGCCGCTCACAATGCGCCCAAGGAACTCCACCTCCCTTTTCTCAAACTCGCACTTTGAGAGGTTTTTAAACTACCTCTCTCTCCAAAGAATGTCAAATACTTGCCGAAGATGTTTGCAGATGCTATTCTAGAGTTCGGGATTAGATGAGGATGTCATCGAGGAACACCACCATGAACTGGTCCAATTAAGGGTAGAAGATCATGTTCATGAGGCTCATGAATGTTGCAAGAGAGTTGGTCAACCCAAACGATTTGATGAGGTACTCAAAATGGTCGTACCATGTCCGAAATGTCGTGTTCTCCACATCCTGCTCCATAATCCGGATCTGAAGGTACCCCTAGCGCAAATCAACCTTACTGAAACACTACGCCTCCTCAGCGCGTCAAACAACTCCGTGACCCTTGGCAACGGGCACCGGTTCTTGATCATTACGTTGTTCAGTGCATGATAGTCCACGCACATCCACAGCTCCCCTATCTTCTTCTTCACAAAGAGGACCGGTGCAGCATAGGGTGATACGGACAGTCTTATAAACCCCTACTCTGTTAGCTCCTCCAACTACTTCTTCAGCCCACCCAGCTCATTATCGCTCATGCAACAAGAAGCACACACCATTGGATTTACTCTAGAACCAGCTCAATTTCGTGGTCAATGTCCCCCTTCCATAGTAAACCCTTTGGCAACTCAGAAGGAAACACGTCACCATAGCTTTCCAACACTCCCTTAATACCTTCCGACAACTTTATTGCTGGTTCTTTTTGTTTCTCTCCCTCTTTTTGCTTTGCACTTTTGGCCAACACTTTCACCTCTTCAGCTGCTTCCTTCTGCCACACCCACACAAGGTACACTTGGTCCTCCCTACGCTGATAGTGCTTCAGCTCCACGTACCTCAATTGCAGCACCTTGCCTGCCGTGGAGTACTTCTCCTCAGCCCACAACGGCAAAAAAATCATGTCTCTGCATTTCTTCACTTGAACCTGGCTGCCCATCCAATCCACAGCAGGATTCCACCAGTGTGGCCATTCACGCCCCAAAGTGGCGTCATAGGCATCCATCAGGCACATGCAAAAGTTCACCTCGCACGACACCTTGCCAAAGCAGACCCTCAAAGGCTTTAGAGGCAACCCGCACTCCAACTCCCCCTACACCAACTTGGCCTTAGTTAACTTTTAGGGTAGCTGTCCAAGCCTCAGCCTTTCTGCGAGCTCTTTGCTGAAGAATGAGTGTGACGCGCCGCAACCGAGCAATGATTTAATCTGCGTGCAAGTCTGGCACGCCTCGCCACTTGTAGAACCAGCTGATAAAATTTCGACTTTCAGGAGGATTCCCGGAACGCTCCTGCTTCCTTCGCTCTACAACAGTACACTCAACAGCTCCCTAGTGTTGAAATAATAGCCTCCAGAATCTTTCAGTACCTTTCAGTTTCCTTCTTGAAAAATGTAGCTCCTGATCTTGTGTAGTAGAGCAACCGCAGTTGCACTTATCACTTCATACACGCACAATGGCTTGTGCTCAAAATACACTTACACACATGCTCTGATCAAATAAACTGAGATCACGGACACACTGGTCGTCTCAAAAGCTTTTTCATGGTTCAACTCTTGCTTGAAAGAATGAAGTACAGACGAAGAAAAGGGAATTACAAACCTACAGCTATTTATCTAGCTGCACTAGCTATCAGCAGAAAAAAACAAGTGACAGGTAGACTGCTGATCTGTGTCTTTCGATGCCATAGTCACATGGTCATCCGGACGCCGCTCGATGACTCCTAGTCATTGGCAGACCGAGGTTGGCGGATGCCCAGTGCCCTCGATGCGATACACGGACAAAGTTGTCCGAATCCGCAGCAATCTTCTCTTCGCCGTCGATCCACCGCTCGATGCTCGAGACGAGCTTCTGCTCAAACTCACAAGTTATCAATGGAGGGGATGAGATCCTGTTCTTTAGGGTAATCCACGGCTTTCCAATTATTCATGTGAAGTCTTTAGCCCAGCGAGCTAAGGACCGAGCAAGATCCACTGATCTCACTCGATCCTTGACAATCAGTAGTCATGTTGCCTTTGCCAGCCACGTCAACATTCTACAATATTGATTGTGTCGCGTACTATCTGCAAATGTAGTGCGATGACCCTGTTTGAGTTGTAACAAGAACAATGCCCTGTTCCACTTTCATGATGAGTTTGGACACAAAGTATGCCACTTTTCTAACTTTCCCCAATTGTGCCGCAATCTCAGGACAAGTTTGTGCAAGACTTGTGCCAGAGCCTTGTCAAGAAGAGAGGGCAGTGTAGAAAGGAGCAGTAGGAGGCATGGAATTTGCACAAAGCAATACAGTTCTCCCACCGAGCGATTGCGAGCTGAGAGCCACCGGAGGGGAGGCGGAGTCCGGAAGAAAAAGTGTTGGGAGGATTAGGGAGTAGGTGAGCAGGCCAGCAGCAGGTCTGACGAGCGGGGACCCAACACCGAAGCAGCTTTTTACCACCCCGAACCACCACAATAGAGGACAGAGAACCGGCAGATGATGAAGCGTAGTAGAATGCGAATTTGGGAGGAATGGGTCTGTCCGGGAAATGCGAGACAGACGGAGAACGGAGACCACGAAGACCAGAAAAAGGTTGAAGTCATCCGGGAGAGAAAGAAAGGAAGGGGTTTTGCTGGATGGGGCAGCGCTAAACAGAGGAAGAGGAGGTCTGGAAGGAAAGACAGTGCCTGCTGCCTAGTACCGCCTGACCCGCAGCACGCCGATGAAGGAGAGAAACTCGCAGATACGGGGAAGGCAGAAACGCGAAAACGAAGCAGATGGGTCATCCCCCCCATGTAAGGGCCGAGTCGGAGAGCACGCGGACAGAAGGAAAAGGCGTCAATGAGTCAAGGAGGACGGATGAGAATCATTGGGTAGGGAGGACCGATGAGCGTAGGAGGGAGCTGAAGTTTGAAAATGCAATGCGAAGGGACAGGCAGCAGAAGACAAAGGAAGGCAAGGGCAAACAGAGACAGGCAAGACAGGGCGCAGTGGTCCCGAGCACAACCCCCAGGGAACCCGAGAGGCTATGCAAGGGACGCAAGGGAAAGAGGAAAAGTGGGCAGAGCAGAGAGGGAACCCAGACCCAGCACCGTCATCCACTTCCAATCCAACGCCTCATATGGGGGGATTGGGAGTGAGCGAGGGAGGGCCAGGGAAGGCCATCCTGCGTCCCAAAGGAAAGGGAAAAGATGGAACTCTACTAGAGGTAAGATGCGTGCTGAGAGTCACAATGAGAAATGGGATTATGAGGAACAGCAGCAAGTGGCGGGTAAAAGTGGTTAAGGAGTCAGAAGGCCGAGGCGGCCGCAGAGAGCTGCATGCCAGGCGGTTGAGAGAGCCGTGATGAGAAGGAATGCAAGATGTTTAGAGGGTGAAGCATGGAGCATGGCAACTTCCCCATCAGCAACATCGTCGCGCAAATAGTCAAACTGACGGCGGACGTGTGTGGTGTTGTCGTGAGGGGCAGGGTCTGCCAAAACAGCCATAACACCCCCCTTGTTGCACCAAATAGGCGTGGCCTCAAGGTCATCAAAGCCAAACTTGCTGAGGAGCATGCAAAGCCAGATTGCCTCACAAACACTCTCGCTCTTTGTGATGTAGTCAGCTTCTATGGGGGAGAATGCGGCAATAGATTGAGGCTTAGAGTGCCAACTGACAGGGCCACTATTGAGGAGAAAGACATAGCCAGAGGTGGAGGAGCTGGGAGCATGGGCAGTGAGATCAGTGTCAAATAATCCCTCTAGGATCTTGCTTCCAGAGGAGAAGTAATGGATACCAAGAGGGCCCGAGGTACAAAGAAACTGAATGCTTCGTTTAGCGACCACTACAAGGGCTGTGGTTGGTTGTTGACACCCATGGTTGAGGATGCCAACTGTGTGAGCCAGGTCAGGATGAGTGGCGACGGATGCGTGCATGAGAGAATCAATCATGCTGGAGAAAAGGTGAGAGTCAGGTGCCAACATAGTTACTGGGGAGGGTTGGACCTCTGTGAGGTGATGGTCCGTGGAGAGTGGAGTGAAGATGGCAGCAGAGGTACCAAGTCCAAACTGGTCAGCAACATGTTGAGCGTACTTGTTTTTAGTGAGAACGACATGACCGTGAGTAGGTCCAACATGAATTTGAATGCCAAGATAGTGCTTCAGAGAGCCCATGTCAGACATCTCAAAGCGAGTGGAGAGTTGATGACAGCGAGATTGGGGCAAAAAAAATTGAGGTCGTCGTCGTGGAGAAGTACACCCAGAGTAGCGCTGCTGGACTTGAATTAGACAGAGTGATCAGAGTGGAGACGGTGCAGACCTTGAAGGAGAAAAAACGTGTGGATGGTCAGGGTCTCCTGGGTTGGAGCTTGTGGGAAGCTGGGGAGTGAGTGGTGAAGCTTGTAAACCATGTCTTCTTTGGCCGAAACGGAGAGCCCTTCAGGTTGGGCCATGTATATAGTCCCTTTGACGACGTCATTGAGGCACACGTGATTCACATCCATGTGGTGGAGGTGCCAGCGAGAGCGAAAATGACATGAATAGAGGAGTACTTAGCCACAGGGGTGGTTGTGGCAGTGTGGTTGATGCTGGGAGTCTGGCTGTAGTCACAAGTTACAAGGCGGGCCTTGCGGCGTTCAAGGGCTCCTAAGCTTTCAAGCTCGGTGGTGAAGATCCACTTACAGATGACCACAGATATGCCCCTTGGGCGAGGGACAAGATCCCAGGCGTGTTGCTTTTTAAGCTTATAGAATTCATCTTGTGCTTCGTCTTGCCACTGAGCAGCATCGGGGCGATTCATGAAAATTTGTAGCTTGTAGGACTGGTTACAAAGGAGGATGCAGCTGGGATCGATGGATTGGATGGAGCAAAGAGAGGTGTTGAGGCCGGTGGAACAGATGGCGCTGATGGAGGCATTGGTGCAGGAAGGTTGAAAGCAGGAACATGTTCTTCTGGGGTGATGGGAGGTAGATTAGTGGCATGTTCGTCGATGGATGGCTTGACGGAGAACTTTTGCAATGATGCTGGAGTTGACTCAATGTGAATGTGATGGGTAACGGTTGGTGTATTCACACTCACTGCATGGCTGGAGAAACCTTCATCAAATATAGGGTAGCGGCATCAAACAACTGTCCTGATGGTGGAATCCCAAAGTCAATAGATGTCACGACTGTCCTCATATCCAAGAAGAATACACAGCTTGGATCGGGCGTCCGGTTTGGTTTGTTCAGCTGGGAGGATCGAGGCATGAGCTGTGCATCTGAAGATGCAAATGTGGCCCAGATGAGGGCGATGTCCAGTCCAGGCTTCGCAAGGAGTAAATTTACCCTCAGGGAGTTTGGAAGTGGGTAGACGGTTTAAGATGTATGCTGCCATAGTGAGGGCTTCAGCCCAGAAGGCCGTCGACAAACCTGCCGTGCGAAGCATGATGCGTGTCTGGTCCAAGAGGATGTGATTCATGTGCTCAGCAAGTCCGTTTTGTTGTGTTGTATTTGACTCCGTTGTGAGATTTTGGATCCCTTTACTGGCATAAAAAGTGTTGAGATTGAAGCTCACTGACTTACCGCCACTATCTTTCTTGATAGTCTTGACGGGCAAACCTTTTTCATTCTCCACTTGAGTTATCCAGACTTTGAGAATTTCTGGAACTTCAGTCTTGTAGCGAAGGATCTTGACCCATGTCATGTGTGTGTAGTCATCCACAATGACCAGAAAATAGTGTTTCCCTGAAAGGGATGGCTCCTTGATGTAGCAGATGTCAAGATGGATTACTTCCAGTGGCTGTTTGGTGATGGGTGCTGAGTATGAGAAGGGTGTAGCTGGATCTTGTTTGCTAGTGATGTAGCTTTGACAGAGATTATCGGGAGAATGTTGAACTGTAGATGGGAGATCGTGAACCAGGTGCTTGATGTCCATGGTGTTGAGAGTGTTGTAACTGACATGAGCCAGCCGGCGGTGCCACATCTCTGCTTCACACAGACACCCGGAGCCATGTGATGGACCTGCAAAAAAAGGGTGAGTAGTTGCTGCTGCAGCAAACACCACTTATGGTGCTGCACTGTCAGCGGGAGCGTCAGCAGTGTCAAGGATTGTGAGGTTTTCTTGTCGATGAGCCTTGCCTGCTAGCTGGGAGTTGTTGTAGATCTTGCAGTTCCTGTTGGTATGAAAAACCACCTTGAATCCTTTGTCATTCAGTCGAGTGAAAAAGAGAAGATTGGCAGCTAAGTTGGGGACGTAGAGGACTCCAGAAAAAGTGCAAACTGCTTTCTCTCCAGCAAGGGAGATGCCAACCCGAACAGTCCCTTGGCCATAGGTTGGGATGACGCGGGCTTCACTGACCCGTACTTCTCTTGGAATGGCAAACTTGGTATATGTAATGAGCCCGTCCTTCTTGCACGTCATGTGCTTGGTGCAGCCTGAATCGATGATCCATGCCAGGATGCCTGCTGCCATGAGGAATGCACTTTCGATGGTGCACATGGCCAGCTCCTATAAAATTGGTTCTTTGGTTTCTGAGGGGCCTTCTTCTGAGGAGGAATCTACTTCTTTGGTCCAGATGGGGCCTTCTGATAGGAGATTTGAAGTCGTGCTGGATGAAGGGCTGTGTTGAGGTTCTGTCCATGGCAAAAGAGCGTAAATCCCTGACACAATTCTGGACACAATGTCTGTAGATCCATCATCCTGTCCAGTGGTTAGAAAAGCATGTTGTTGTCGCGATAGGTGTGAAACCCCGACGCTCGGGTTTTCTGGGACAGTCTGCTGCAATGTGTCCAAAGTTTTGGCAGGTCCAGCACTTTCTTTCATTAGGGTGAACGTAGGGTCGTGGTGAGGAAAGCCTTGGAGGAGATCAATGAGGAGAGCCTGCGAGACCACCTTGTCCTCATTGCCTGTTACCAAAGTAACCAAACTTCTTAGTTCGTTGTCCTTGATATTTGGCAACAAGACCCGTCTTACCTCCATTGTCTTTGATATACTGATCTTCAGTGAGACTGAGATCGTCAATTGCTTTTTCAAGTGTAAGGGCATATGGTTGTGCCAAAGGTGGTGCAGCAGCGGCTTGGCCATCGGCAGCATTGCCACCTTGAGGATTACCAGCTTGACGAGCTGCAGCTACGAGAGCTTGGTTGAACTGTATCTGAAGTTGTGTCATTTTGTCGTTGAAGGTCTTGCCTTGTTTTTGAAAACTTCAGAGTCTGTTGATGGTGTCCTTGAATCTGGAAGGAGGACTTCGGAATAGTGTTAGCACTAGAACACGTCCTGAAATGACTTCACCTAGCCCACTGATGCGACTGGCTAGATGCTTGAGATGTGAGATGTGATCCTCTAGACGTGTCCCTTCCTCCATAGTTTGAGGATGAAACTCTGTCAAGAGGCTACCAAGTTCCACATCACTGGTTTTCTCATATTGATTCTTCAAGGCTCTGCATGCTGTAATTTTCATCTCAAATGAAAATTATGGAAATTATGGCTGTAATTATGAAAACTATGCTGGGGTAGAGGCTGTAATTTTCATCTCAAATGATAAACTTCAGAAGTTCTGTCAGTTGCATTGCCAGAAGTAAAAAGGCCTGATCGCATGTCAATTGATATTTTTCACGTTGTTCTTGAGTGGCGGCAGGATGAAGAGTCTCAGTTGGTGGTTCAGTGACCACTCCCCACAATCCTTCATCGCGATAGACCATTTTCATGTTGAAACCAAATGTGTGGTAGCTATCTCTGTCAAACGGAGCCATCTTGAAGTGATCACCCTGCCGTTGCTTGTCATGTTGTCGGCGGTACTTGCGTTTCTTGATAATCGATGAAAGGAACCACCTGCTCTGATACCAAATGTTGAAATTAGAACCTCCAAAATATTCTAGTACCTTCCAGTTTCCTTCTTGAATGATGTAGCTCCTGATCTCGTGAGGTACACCAACCGTAGTTGCACTTATCACTTCATACACGCACAATCACTTGTGCTCAAATACACGTACACAGGTGCTCAGATCAAATCAACTGAGAGCACACACACACTGCTCATCTCAAGAGCTTTCGCATGGTTCAACTCTTGCTTGAAATGATGAAGCAGAGACGAAGCAATGGGAAATACAAATCTACAAATATTTATCTGACTGCACTAGCTATCAGCAGAGAAATACAAGTGTCAGGTAGTCCGGTGACCTGTGTCTTTCGATGCCATAGTCACATGGTCATCTGGACGCCGCTCGATGACTCCCAAGTCATCAGCAGACCGAGGTTGGCGGATGCCCAGCGCCCTCAATGAAATACACGGACAAGGTTTTCCAAATCCGCGGCAATCTTCTCTTTGCCATCGATCCACCGCTCGATGCTCGAGACGAGCTCCTGCTCAAACTCTCAAGTCATCAATGGTGGAGATGAGATCCTGGAGCACCGGAGTCCCCAATTGTCAGGGGGCTCCCCCCATTGACCTTGGAATCATGGCCTATGATTTGTGATGTGTGGTGAAGAGGACGGGGAGATCTTAATGACGTGGCCGAGGCAAACCCATCCTGGATGGAACCTCGGACGCTAAACTATCCGACACCAAATCAGAGCCAAGCTGAGCGGATGAAAAAGTCACCAAAGTAGCAGCTTCCAGAAGGGAGCCCGGTGGGAGGGATTTTCTGCCTGGACCATCTTAAAAACCCCCCAAAAAAGAAAAAAAGATGAGATGCTGGTCTTCAGGGTAATACCCAGCTCTCCGATTGTTCATGTAAGATGTTTAGCCTGGCAAGCTAAGGAGTGAGCGAGATCCACCTATCTCGCTCGATCCTTGACTGTCATTGGTCATGTTGTCTTCGCCAGCCACTTCAACTGCTCTGCAATATTGATTGTGGTGTGTGCTATCTGCGATTGTAGTGCAAGGACCTTGATCAATTTTCAACAAGGACCATGCCCTGGTCCACTGTCACGATGTGTTTGGACAAAAAGTAGGCCACTTTTCCAACACCCAGTTGACAAAGGACTTTCGGGGCTGGTCTTGGTTGATGCGGATAAAGCTTTCCAAGCAGTTGGCCGTCTGCAACTCACAATTGGTTTCCGTCTCTCTGCTACTTCTTCTTACAGTCCTTCTTGTTGTGCCCAAGCTTCTTGCAGACCCAACAGTTCCCTCCACGTGGCTTGCTCTGCTGCTGACCTCCTTGTATTATGTCGATCTCCATAGGGTCAGCTTGTTGGTGCTGTGCTCGATGTTGGGAATTCTCATGCTTCGCACAGAAACCCCCTCGATGGTAGCGTAGCACGTCAGCACGCGCAACAGTGGCCGCCATCGCTTGGAACTCAATGATTCCACTTAGTGTTGGTGTTTGCTGAATTTCTGCCTTCAATCCATCATGGTACTTGTCTGCCATCTCCAGCTCGCTCATGTCGTCAATCTCCAAGCAAAACGCCAAGAAATGGCATGTGTAGTCCTGCACCGAGCCGATCTGCTTCAATTGCTTCAGCTTGTTGCGTGCAACCATGGAGGCCTTCACGAGATCAGAACCAAACTCTGATGGCTTGCTCAAGTTGCTCCCATGTCGTCGGTACAAGCTCTTTAGCTTGTCCTGTGCCTGGCTGCCACAACACGGCATGTTGTCTCGCGGCGTTCTCACCTCCGCCCCGAGCGACCAACACATGCAGCTACCTCTACCACTCCAATGCTACTCTCCATGTAGAAGTGCCACCACAAGTATCACACACACCATATCGTTTTCAAGAGGGTGACTTGTTGCCCCAAAGTAGCTGTTCATTGCGACAACCAGGACTGAATGCTCGCATCCTTGATTGAGGGATTGAATGGTTCCGGAGCCTTTGGCTTTGGTATTGGCGGACTCCTTGACCGGGCCGCCCGAACCTGTCCAGCGTTAGTCCAGTCCCGCAGGTCAGACATTTACATATTGAGCCACTCATTCTCTAGCTTGAGGGCTCCAAGCTGCTGTATGATCTTCTGCAGGGCCTGCTCTATGGCTCTTGATGACTTTTGGTCATTTGAGATCTCCAGAAAAATTCTGGCAACGTTTCGGCAGCAATAAAAAACTTTCAGCATCAGTCCGTGATGAAAATCTGGCGTCTTCAAAGTGTTTGGGAGTCACCCATTGTCGCCGTGCATGCACAGTATGCCATGTGAACACTCTGGAAGTATAGAAAAGAAATCCAGATGTTGGCTCGAGCGCTGGATTCGAAGTCTGGTCCAAAAATCTCCCTCTCAATCAACCTCGACGTTGTCCGGCGTAGTTTGTGCCTTCCGCTCCTTGAATTTGGTAGAGCTCCGCCAACGCTTCCGCCCAACGCGTGGTTCTGGCTCTGATACCAGATGTGAGAGTGTGTGTGCTCTCTGAAGATTTAGCTTTGGTGTGTGGAGAGCACAATCGTAGTGGAAAGATAAACTTTGGAGATGTCTGGAAGCCAGAACTGGAAAACACAGGTTGTTACAAGTTAATTACACGAAGCAATGTATAAGGTATTTATACTCTTTGGCTGGGTGGTCCTGGCCCTTGCTTACTGCTCTCCTAGCTTGCTATAGCAAGCTACTTCCTCCAAACTCCAGTGCTCTGCTTGCACCTGAACATGGTGCTCTACTCGCGCCTAATGCCTAGTGCGAGAAGTATTGGGTCGTCGATTTTCCACATGAACAGTCCGTCTAGTCTCTTGGCAAGCTGCCGCGTTAGCACGACGCTTCCCGGCGGTGGGTGTGGTCACCTTGTCACGCACGCCACCGGTGTTTCGTTTACCACGCGCGCCGTCGAGGATTCTTCATGAAGATAGCCCCTTGGAGGATAGTGTCCTTTACATGATATGCACCGAGAGGAAAAGCCACCCTTGTGTAGCTTGTTCGGAACGCCACGAGAGGATGCAAGCAAAACACACCCCTAGCATGTGGAGCACATGCTAGCATGCTCACTCCTCCTCCTTGCATACTTGCATCCTTGCCGCGAGCCATCAGGGTCGAGCCAGACCTCTCTGAAGAATCCGCCCGGAACATCCGGAAAATGGAAAATGCCTCGAGTGCCCCCAAAACCTGGGTGAGACCCCAAGTATGCCAGAAAAATAGGGGCATCTCATTGTAGCTGCGGACATGGTCCTCAGGACTGACCTTTTTCATAAAGCACGCCATGCTGGACAGTGGATGCAACGTTGCGACACTGTGAATTGTTCTAGGACCAAAAAAATTGCTTCATTATAGGCCGTGTGTTGAGTTTGTCAAGCCCTGTCACAATTCATGGGACATGCATGCTAGCAGTATCATGGAATGTTCTTTCCTTGAACAGTATGAATGTAATTCTTTTTGGCTAGGTGATTGTATTTTTTCAACATTGTACAAAGTATAGGAAGCTACCCTACTAATCAAGGTATTTGATTTTGATTGTTTTTCTTGTAAATGAAATTGTGCCAGTATTTTGTTCAATTTAATTGAAGTGACACATAAACAATTAGAATATGTTTTCGGAGAATTCATGGTGCACAAAGTGTTCACTCACTTTTTACAACCCAGGTTTTGTCACGTTCTTCGTAGAAAGCATGGAAGTGGTTTCCTCTGGTTTTTTGCTACAATTATCATGGACCACATTGAAGCAAACATTGCAAAGAGGGAGATGGAGACAAATTACAATGCTCATAATTGAAACATTCAGAGGAACAAATCACATCACCTCATCCTTCTCCTCGATACCCTCATCTTCAAACATCACGTGTCCATACATTCCATTTGCATGGCTCTGAAAGTGATTCTGGAAGAATTTCCCAAATCCTACACTAGCCCATGCATTCCTAATGATGTCACCATGGTTTTCCACGTGCTGCCATCCCATCATCAACCACCCGCATTATGCTTCCTTCACAACACGCATGCCAAGCTTGAGGGTGTCCCTGGCACGCATGTGGTCATTTGCCCACATGGCAAACTGGTCCTCCACATGTTTGTTGAATGTGGCGATGATTCTGATGTCTGCAGGCTGTGCCTTGGGGGTACAACCAGCCGGCACGTACACGGGGTGTGTTAAAAAATTGCCCCTCCGCATGCCCTAGTGCGGCGCCGGGCGGCGCCGACGAGCCATCAGAAAGTGGAGACTCCACGCCGGTGGATCTGGTGAATCAAGGATTGCTCAGATCCTCAAATGGAGGACTGTCCCGTAAAGTTGACAAGTTGTTGAATCCGGTGGAAGTTGTTTCACCGGAATCGGACAAGTATCGAGGGAGCTATGGCCTTCCAAAGTTGAGGTGTGCGCAGCGGCTCTGGGAGCCGGCTGTGACTCGAAAACCGGTGGATAATCGACCGGACCGAGTAACAAAAACATCATCTGGAGAAATTCCTCCAATAGGCCTGCCGAGGAGTTCCGTGGATGATCCACCTGATCCGGCGGATCATCCACCTGATCCAGCAGTGCAGGTTGTTACTCAGGGACTTGGCCAAAAACCTGGCTCGACGTCCGAGCCAGTAAAACTCAGAAGTACGTTTTGTTACTCGGGGACTTGGTCAAAATTCTGACTACAGGTCCGCGGACATATTTCCAACCTCGTCACACCCCATCATCAAACGCGACCTAAAATTGGGGAGGGTGCGTGGAAACAGTGCAGAGACCCCCACACGATGTGCAATGGGATATGCGCTTTGGGAAAGGTGCTTCGCACGTGAAGGAAGGCGCCACGACGAGTGGCGGCGTCAGGCTTCTGTGGTGAGTGAGACCTGCGTTTCGGCAAACGTAACTTGGGCTACGCTTGGCCGAATTGCACGCGGTTTGGTGCGTTGGAAAGCTCATGACTACCCCTATAAATTTTGTGATTATATCTATGCTAAACAGCTAATGCAAAATTGTGTTATTCTCTTCGCAAAAGTGATTGTCTCTAATTTCCTACTCACATAACGTGAGGCGGCCAGAAAAGCTCACGCTCAGTCTCATATTCACCCAAAACAGTAGACGTGAACCACTAGAGGCAATCAGACAAACGTCGGGACCGCATCACGCAGATTCCATCCTGAAAAGGGGTTATGGGCCCATAGGTCTGAACGTCTCCAACGTGCACGTCTTCCGTAGCGCACGGGATCGTCATTTTGGACATTGCAATGAAGTTCTGAGAACTCGTTGGAGTAGGAGCTGCGCACATGGCACAATAGGAGACGCAGCCCATTCAGAAGTATGCGGGCGGCCCGGGCTTTGGGCTATGGAGGTGGCAGTTTGAGCTACATCTCTCGTATACGGAGTTGCTTGACGTCATGTTGGGAAAGGAGGTGCTCGTAGAGGCAACTGCTGCAGACGCGGAGAAGCAGGCCTTTGAAAAGAAGAACACGGAGGCGCTCATGCTCCTAGTGTCCGGGACAACTGAGTCGCAGTGGGGCTACTTCCAAGGCTACAAGCTGGCAGCCAAAGATTGGCAAAAGCTCATCGCCATCCACTAATCCAAGTCGCTCGCGAACAAAATCTTCGCAATGAAGCGACTCCTCACTGTGAGAATCGAGGAGGGAGATGATGTCATCTCCGCCATGCAGCAGATCGAGTCACTCGCCTCGCAATGCAACGACATGGGGTGGAAGATCGACACGCAGCTGCAGGCGATGGACCTCCTCATGGCCCTACTTGACAGTTGGGGTCCACTCATCACCGTCCTCGGAGGATGGTCAGAGGACAAGCTCACCTATGGCGCATTTACAGAGTACATCCACAATGAGGCGCAGCGTTGGATCTGCGGCGAGTCCTCGTCTTCCTCATCGGCCCTTGTCACCAAAATGCGGGGTGGCGGAAGTGGGGACCGAGGAAGCGGTGGAAAGGGCAACGGCAAGAAGGGCGCCGACAAAGGTGCGTGCCGTAACTGCGGCAAGGAGGGCCATTGGGCCCGTGAGTGCCCGGAGGAGGCAAAGACCGGCGGCAAAAACAGCAAGGGCAGGTCGCTCCTCAATGGCAACAAGAACCACTTCCTCAAGAAGGCCAACAGTCGGTGCCTGTATTCCGGGGCCAAGGAGCACACCCAAGTTGAGAAGGTGGGGTTCGTCACCTATGAGAAGTCCTCCAAGTTGATGGTGGTTGCAAATGACAAAGTCGAGCCGGCGGCCGGCCAAGGCGACGTGGAGGTGGAAGTCGTGGTGGGCGATAAGAAGGAGATATGCACAATTTGTGATGTGCAGCACGTCCCCGGCCTGGCTGACATCTTGAGTGTCAGCCGCTTGATAGACAAGGGGTATGAGGTGCTCTTTTTCAGGAAAGGCGTAGTGGTGCGCATCGACGGTGACGGCGAGGTCGTGCTGGAGGCAAAGCGCGAGGGCGGTCTCTACATTGTGGAGACCAAGGTAGTCCCTGCGGCATCCAACATAGTAGATTCGCAGGAGCACGTCGTCAACATGGCCAAGGGGGAAAGCGCTGATCTAGAGCTCTGGCACTGACGGTTGGGGCATTTGGCACCCGCAACCGTTAAGGAGATGGCATAGCGCGACATGGTGCTTGGCCTTGTCATTGACGGTGCTAACGCGGTAGCAGATGCAGCAACGCACAAAAGATGCGAGCCTTGTATTTTGGACAAGGCACGGCACAAGTCGTTCAACGAGAAGGAGGCTCGTGCTAAGGACCTGCTGGAGGTCGTGCACAGCGACATGTGCGGACCGTTCAAAACGCCGTCAAACAGTGGCCTGAGATACTTCGTCACCTTCATTGAAGACTGCAATAGAAAACTCTACGTGTACTTCGTGAAGCTGAAAGGCGAGGTCCTGGACCGGCTGAAGGAGTACGTCGCAGCGGTGGAGAGGCAGACTGGACGAAAGATCACAGCGCTACGCAGCCACAACAGCGGAGAGTAAGTGGGCTGCACCGAGTGGATAACGCAGCAGGGCATGAAGTGGGAACCCACTACGGCGTACTCGCCACAGTCCAACGGAGTGGCGGAGCGGGCGAACCAGACATTGCTCAACATGGTACGGACCATGCTTGTTGATGCGGGGTTGTTGCGAGGGTTCTAGATGGAGGCTGTGCGTATAGTGTTCTACACCGTCAACCTCACCCCAACAGTGGTGCTGAGGGGCAAGGGCGGCTGGAAGACGCCGCAGGAGGTTTGGAGCGGGCGCAAGCCAAACGTGGTGCACCTGAAGGTGTTCGGGTGCAAGGCACACGTGATGGTGTAGGCGGTGCAACGATGCGACAGCAAGCTGGAACCACGGGCAAAGCCGTGCTTGTTCCTCGACTACGAGAGTGCACAAAAAGCTTACCGGCTCTGGGATCCGTGCACGCAAAAGATCATCCACAGCCGTCACGTCGAGTTCGACAAGCAGCAGAGCTTCAGCAGCAGCAGGAACGACATGAGCATCGGGAACACTCCAAAGCAAGGGGAGTGGTTCCAACTCCTTGACTACGAGGAGGAACCGGCGGACACGGAGGTCGATGATGTGGTGTCGGAGCGCGGCGGTGCAGCAGGTGTAGCAGCCGATGCGGAGGACTCCGACGACGATGCAGTTGGGCTGGAGATCCCGCGGAATGATCCGTCAAAAGAGGCACCACGGGTGCCTAAGCGCGCACTACCGGCGGAGTTCGCGTCGGGCGTTGGAGAGAAATCCTTCGGACGCGCAGCACGTCCGGTTGATGGTTCACCGGAGCGAGAGAGATCCTCGGGGAGCCGTCCGGTTGATGATTCACTGGAGCGGGTAGAGTCGGAAGGATCGCAGCAGAGCGACAAGACGCCACCAAAACTGTCGCGTCGCAGCGGGAGGCAGCGAAGAGCAGAGAAGCGTTTCTACGCAGGCACTGGTCAATGGATTGGCATGATGCAGTGCATGCTGGCTGCATCAACGGAGCCAACGACTATGCAAGAGGCGTTTGCGTGGCCTAAGGGGAAGCAGTGGGACTCCACCATCAAGTCAGAGTTGGCATGCATTGGTGAAAACGACACGTGGCAGCTGGTTGACAGGCCGAAAGACGCCAAGGTCATCGGCTCCAAGTGGGTCTTCAAGACTAAATTCATCAAGGAAGGTGTGGTTGACAAGTACAAGGCGCGGCTTGTGGCGAAGGGTTACACACATCATAAGGACAAGCACTACAATGAGACATTTTCCCCCGTTGCCAAGTTCACAAGAATCCGGGTGATCCTTGCGGTGGCAGCCGCAAAGTGACAACCCGCCTCAGGCGACGGTCTAAAAACGGGTTCCGACACAATGGTTCCCGCCAACCGCTCTTGGTATTGCAACCAAGAGATGATATCACCCTCTGAGCCAATGTTCCACACTCAGCAATTCATAAAAATCACTTCCTTGCACTGTGTCCTTAGCACTTGGTCACTTTCGCGCGAGGAGCGAATTCCTGGGGCTTAGACCAACCAATGCTTCTTTACTGTCTGCCTCTGGTGGACAACTCTGTTAGGAGTCTCAAAGGTAAGAACTGTACTCAATGACAGGCAACTGACAGGTTCTTATAGTCCTAGAGCCAGCCTCTAGCCTAGGCGCGCACTGGCTCCTTGGATGAGCCGCTTTGGGGGTAATCTGGATTGCATCATCCCCCCTACCTACATGGCGTTCTTTGTGAGTGCCAACTGGCGCCAGCCACCAGGAAGGACCTTGGAATGTTCTAAGTTGTCTCTTAGAACCTTCCTGTCCCCCTATTGGTCACAAAGGAAATTAGTCACTGGGCTGGGATTTGACCTAGTAACCTCTTGCTCCAGAGACTAACCTTGGAACATCTAAGCCACAAGGAGTTCTACTAGGAAGTGTTTGCTGGCTATACTATCCAGTTTAGACCAAGGGGACTTGCTCCAAAGGAGCAGTGCATGCCTTTTCTATCTGGACCAGACTTAGGGGACTTAATCCGAGGGAGCACTGCATGCCTAGTCCGTCCTGTGCCTTTCCAAATGTCAGCCATGGACAAGGAGCATATTAGTTCAACAAACTCTCCCTTGCACCTCTGCCCATTAGCTGTGAGATCTCTCCTCTCTCCAGCAGTCTTGGCCTCAGTCTTTGTCCGTTGCGTTGACCATACCGATGCCTAGTGTACCTGCAGGGTGCAATTCACTGTCCAGCGCCTTTGTCATGCAATCTGCGAGCATTTTCCTGGTCACCACGTATTCTAGGTCCACAATCTCCTTTGCGACTAGGTCGCGTGAGTATTAGTACTTGATGTCGATGTGCTTGGTCTGCCGGGAGACTACATCATCCTGTGCCATTTTCATGGCACTCTTATTGTCGATGCGGACCTCTATTGCCTGTGTTTGTGGCACTTTCATCTCGGCAAGCAAACTGCATAGCCACTATGTCTC
>SZWC01003078.1:185569-202008 GCA_023375785.1 Penium margaritaceum
CACACGAGCAAGTTCAAGCACTATGGGGATCCCAACGAGAGCTTCCCCAATCAAGATGTGACTTTACCACCTCTAATCTAAGTGTATGGGGGAACTTAGTACGTGATTTAAGGCATCCTCAGATAGCGACGCTCTGAAAAAACGACCGAGTATATGATAAGTGCCACGGCTATGACGTTGTGTACATCACCTGTGATGTTTTGGCGATAGGGGGGGGGAGTGTTACGTCCTTGACGTGCATGAGTCCTTCAACCCCGTGAGTGGGTGTTTTTTCTCTTACATTTATGGCCCATTATGCAACAAACTCTAGATTTTCACGCCGGAGGGTATGTTGGCCACCCGCCTTCTGAAGGGTACATTCGGTGGAGGGAATGTTGGCCACCCGCCTTGATCTCTGGTGTTCCTCTTTTGAAGGCTTTGATACTTTTGACCACTTCTACAAGAGTTGACATGAATTTGGGAATTGTACCAATGTTTCAATACAGTGCTGGACATTTACAAAACCGTGTGTGCTATTTCATAAACCTTCGACTTCTATGTGGAGTTTTTTGCAAGAACCACTCACGGAACGACTTCACACACGTTGCTCAGTTTGAACATAGAAGACACAAAGTATCCATTACTATGATTCTTATGATTGCTTGTGGGCATCTGAATGTATCTAGACTTGTTACAAAAGTATTCTTAGTTTTAAATAAAGATTACCCACTCGTACCAATTCCATGTATCCTCTTATGCTCTGCGACACATCCATGTTAGGTTTGACACAAAATTACCCCCATCCTATGGATTATCTCTAGGTTGCCACAATTCTACCGTCCTGAGGAACTATCTCTTGAATACTCAATTGCGCTAAAGTTTTATTGTTTCATCACTTCTATTTTCAAATAAATGTTACCAGGTCTACCCCATTTCTATTGGATGCTTAGGTGTTACGTACAAGACATACACAAGTCCTTAATCGTCAAAATGAGCATTTCTTTCATTACACAAATTGCCCATCGCATACCGAGACCTCAGATTTCGCTCCAACGGTCAAGGACAATTCTGCAATTCCGCCAACTACCCTCGCCCTCCGGCGAACCTTCTCGCACTTTCTGACAACTCTGAACACTTTCGGGAATCATTGACAGAAGTATCACGACCTTTCAGTTAACTTTTTGACACATCAACAAATGTTGAGATAACAAATATGCATATCGCATCTTTGCCATCAATCCTCGAAGTCCCTCCATTCCTCGGTGGAGCTTCTTCAATCCGACCACTCAAAATGTGATTCTACGTTTGTCGCTCAAATGATCGACCTTGTGACCCTGACTACGTCTCATCTGTAACTCAACACTTGTATGTATCTGTTCAATCATTTTGACAGTTGTCATCTAAGTACACTTCCCGCTGATTATGAATCCCTCAAGTGTCCCAAATTCTTAACTGTGTTCTGCCTCACAACTTCAACCTGTTCACCATTTATGCTCCATCCGGCAAAACTCTTGGTATCAGAGCGGACCATTACGGGAGAGGAATCCGACTACTTTACCCATCGGAAGGACTACCTCACACAACCTGTCTGCACATCTTGCACGTCAAGACTTCACGGACTTCACAACTTTGAGACGAAGCAAGCGAGTGCATCTGACGACCAGCACCAGGTCGTCAACGAGAATATCGGCTATGGAGGATCAGAATATGCCTATGCATCCAAATCCTTAAGTGGCAGTGAATGCAAGCGTGGCAAGCTATGCGGGAGGTGGATCAATTCCTATGGCTATGACGACCGATCCAATCGCGAATCCAACAGCGGTAAACCAGCCGCCCCTACGGACAGCCTCAACGTTTACAGCAAGAACAACAGGCATGGATCAAGAGGAGCTGGAAATTGTATCTTTGTACTAGAAGGGATAAAAAGCCATCTGCTACAAAAACTCAATGTCGCGATGGAGGCTCTTCGCAATGCAAGAACACAGAAAGCAGTGCGCATCAAGAGAAATACTCAACTTTTGAGCAAGCCCAAGATTTGCCTGGCCCCTCTCGAACCATTCAATATTGCAAAATCCAAGAGACCAACGGTTTGGTTGTGGCTGGTGAGTCCAGAGCTATACTTCAATGTTGTTGTGGTCAACGACAATAGAAGGTTTACCTCGCGTCCACGCCTTTGCGTGGCATGGCACTAAGTTGTTGGTCTGGTGTAAAGGCCATCCAACGACATCATGAGGCTGGCGCGACCTCATTAATGGCCAGCGGCGACCGTCTCATATAGCCGACCATATGGGTTCGACCCTTGGAGCAAATAAACCCGTAATCGCAAGACACAGTAATGCCACCGATCGGCCGGAACAAGTTCTCGCCCGCAATGCTTCCACGATTTGGATGGTAGAGCTAGAAGTCCGACGCTCAATATAAACTCTAGCTTCTCCGTTAGCAGAGATCAACACTAGTGTAGACATTGCCCTTGAAGAGCTCTATTTTCACTACAACAACGCCCTCAAGCGAGACGTTTGGCAAGAAATTGCCATTTTTGCCATTAACATGACTTACCATGGATGATCGTAGCTGCATCAAGGATCGACAGTGCCGACCACAGCGCTCGGATCAAGAAATCATATGGCTGGCGACCTCCCAACCACAATTATCACGGGGACGGAAAAAGGCCAGTCGGGGGACTTATCGACTCCGATGGAAGTGGACGCCATTAACCAGAGAGATACACGCACCTGCTATAATTGCGGAAATGGTTGGCACATCGTTTGCAACTACCGAAGCAAGTAACATGCCAAAAGGGGGGGGGGTCGCAAAAAATGGGAAACGGCAAAGGACAGGAGTGAAAGGCGCGACTCTTGTCCATGAGGAGCGATCTGCGTCAAACGATCGTCCATTTAAAGGGCTTATGACACCATAGAGGGTTTATGATATCGCAAAGTTCGACAGGGATATGAGGACGACCAATCGATAACGTTGCTAAAAGGGCAACCCTGATGTTGCAAAAGTCCCAGATTGGCACTATTCAATGGAGGAGCTTCTCACAACCTTGTCAGCAACGGCATGGTTCATGAACTAGGTTTGTAGAGCAAACTAGAGGTGTTTTGAGGAAACACCATTGACAAAAGATAGCAAATGTAGAGATTATGAGAATGACTACAAGTGGGAGATGTACAATATGGAACGATCTGGATACCTTGTCCAATGAGTGATAACAAAATCAAGATCGGATAAGATTCCCTGTATTGGCACAATTCGTAGGATGAATGGAATGGCGACAAAGTCTATGTGGGAATCGACAGTGACAAGCGACGACTACCGTGCATGGGATGGAATATGATAGAGGAAGGAGTAGAGAAAGTTGTAGTCGGAAAGTGACAACCTGTGCAGTCGACACCGCTTAACGTGGCCAGACACTGCATGCGACGAGGAGCTCGTACATGGCTTGTACATTATGAGCCAATGGAAGAAGCCCAGGTGACAACAACAAAATCATCGGTCTCATCAACCTCATTGGCCTCATCCGAATCAACAAAGTTTGCGATGGTATCTAAATAGTTTGCACCACACATCTAAGGGTTTGCGGACGCTTTCCCGGATGAAATCCAAAAAACCCTACCACCTCTACACGACATGGACTATCGCATCAAACTCAGACCGGACAGCCAACCCATGGTTCAAGGGGCCTATCAGATGGACGATCACGAACTGACTGAGCTGAAAAGGCAGCTCGACGAGGTGCTCAGTCAAGGGTTCATCCACCCATCCACGTCACCATGTGCCGCACTAGTATTGTTTGTGAGAAAAACACAGGCAAAATGCAGATGTGCGTGACCTACCAGGTGGTGAATGACGCTACAATTAAGAATTGCTATCCACTTCCACTAGCTAACACTTTCGACCAACTCCGAGGAGCTCGAATTTTCACCAGAATCAATCTAGGCAATGGTTATCACTAGTTCCGCCTGACAAGCATGTGAACAACAAAAACATGGCGTCCTAAACATGCTACAAGCGTTTTGAGTTCACGGTAATGCACTTCGGATTCAGGAATGCCCCCACAACATTCATGGGGGCAATGTACAACGTTCTTTTCCCATACCTTTACGATTTAAACGTGTACCTTCACGACATCCTAGTGTACAATAGCACCTTGGAGGAGCACAATGGACATCTTCAAGGAGTTCTCAAGGTCTTACAGAAAGATTTTATGGGAAAACTCTTGAAGTGCGACTTCAGTCGCCGTTCGGTCGAGTTTTTTGGGTCACATGATCGATGGCCGACGGGTCACCGTGGATTCGAAAGAAGTGACACAAATCGCTAATTGGCCGATACCGACCAACGTCCAAGACGTTCAAGTTCGTATTGGCTCCTGCAACTACTACCTGCACTTTGTACATGACTACGCCCTAGTGGTAGTGCCTCTCTCCGACCTCACTTGAAAGAGAGCAAGTGCCGGTGGGGAGATAATGAACACAAAGCTTTCACCGCTTTGGGGACCGCTCTCACATCGGCGCAAGCGCTACATTTAACCGATCCAACGGTTGACTACGTCATGGCTACAGATGCCTCAGATCGAGCCATCGGCGCAGTCCTCCTACAAGTCCATGGCATCAGAGAGCAACCGGTTGCTTACATGCCGAAGAAACTGCGCGGACTTGAACTCAAATATACCGTACACAATAAATAAATGCTACCAATCGTACGTGCATTTAAGACATGGCAGTGATACCTTGTATGCCTCCGATGCATCAAACTCACCGACCATCACGCATTGGAGTATTTGAAGATGCAGCCAAACCTCAATTGGCGTCAAACTTTATGGACTGTGACATTGCGTTCCGGCTAGGCAAAACCAGCCAAGCAGACGTGTCCTGGCGCCGGCCAAGTTTGATGGTTGAGGTAGCAACACTAAAACTACGGTGAGATTGGTATCTTGAGCAATTGTTCACACAATGCTAGACCAACATGGGGGACATGACAGGGCCAAATCCTGGTACGACCCATCCTACTGGCAGCGACGATTCACTCCACACGTGGTCGTTCCCCCTTAGTGATAAACCCCACCGCATGCTGCTTGAAGATTGGCGCGACACCGGTCCAGGTGGTCATTTTGGATAAGACAAAACGCGGAAGTAGTAGGCGAAACACTAGTGGTGGGACAAGATGCAATCCGGTGTGGCCAACTTGTGCCAATCTCGCGGCGCGTGTCAGTGACAAAGATCCTGCCACCCACGGCCCCCGGGTCTCTACAGTCGCTTCCCGTTCTCAAGCAACCGTGGGCCAACATCTCCATGGACTTCGTCATATGACCACCAGTCACATTGGAGGGAAAGGACACAATCCTTGTTGTCGACGGGTTTTCCAAAATGTACCACTCTAATCCGACAACGATAACTGTCACCGTCGAGGGAACAACGCGGCTATTTCTAATCAACATTTTCTGACAACACGGCATGCGGAGGACCACCAGGAGCAACAGGGAACGGATGACTCGCTACGGTTGTCAGATCCAGCTTTCAACGGCGCTCCATCCTCAAACTGATGGCCAAACCAAGCGGACCAATCAGATGCTCGGACTTCTCCGAACATTATGGGAACTTCACGGGACGGATTTGACAGAAAAACTCCCGACCGCCAAATCGCATATAATTTGGCAGATTCCACCGCAACCAGTAAAACTTGGTTTGAAGAGGTGTATGTCAAACTTCCCACCACGCCAACAGGACTACACAGCCAGAACAACATTCCCGCCTTCGACGTCCAATGTCGCAATTTTTCCACCAAATGGGACGAAACATAACAGACACTTGCAAAGACACAAGCGGTGACGAAAAGAGCAGCCGACGGACATGGCAACGACGATGTTCTCACCGCTTGCGACCAAGTTATTCTTAGTTTGGCCAACACCAAACCCTGCAACGTTGACTGTTCAAAACTCCAACCCTAGTGGTTGGGACCATTTGAGATTGAGCGCATGCAAACCACCGTGGTTGCGCGGCTCAAACTACCCGACATAATGCAAGTTTATCTTGTGTTCCATACGAGAAGCACTGTTGAGATCCCTAAGAGAATTTCCCAGTTGGCGATGTACCTACCCCCCCTCCCCCTCTACGAGTTGACGAGGGCACAAAGTACTTCATCGAAGACACCCTCGACCATTGTTGACGTGGCAAAACAATAGAACAGTTCTCGAGTGACACGGCTATGACGCCATGCATAACAGCTGGGAACCCTACGACGACCTTTGAGACGTCGATCGACTGATTGACGGATGTTCCTGCTGTCACGAGGCCACGTTTGTACGAGCACTGGGATGGTGCGGCTAAAAGGGGGGCAATTCTTACATATCCGACGTACACGAGTCCCTAACCTTTTGAGTGGGAATTTCTACCAGTACACAAATACCCCACTGCTCGTCGAGACCTGGATTCCTCCGATGGTCGAGGGCAATTCGGCCAACTGCTCTCGCCATCCCGCGAACCATTTCACACTTTTTGACAACGACCACTTTTGAGAATCATCGACACAAGTTTCGACCATTTGGTCGACATTTGATGCATCAAGAAATACCGAGATTGATCATTATGCATATTGCATCTTCATCGCCGACCCTCGAGCCCCCTGATTCTTAGGCGAGGCTTCTTGAATGCGACTCCACACGCCTCGGTCGACGATCTATCCAAGGATCGTGATTACACTTCATATGTATCTTGACACTTGTATATACGTGTTTGATCATTTTGACTATTGTCATCGAAGTACACGTACCACTAAATGTAAAATGCTCAAGGTTTCCAAATTCTCAGTCGTGGTGTCTCTCTCAACTTCTACCTCATGACCATCTTTGCTGCATCTGGCAGAACATCAGGAATATGCTCAAACACGGGGTTGACTTTGCCGCAATTAAAAAAACCAGGGCAACAATGTAACAAGCATGAAGATGGGGTTTTATGAAGATCTTCTGGCTAGAACGGGGGCAACTGCGAGATTTTCTGGTTGTTGATTTGTGACACCAGATTCTTATTGTTTCTTGTGTTGAAAAGGCAATCACGGATGGCTTAATGAAGCGCGAGGTGTGCCACATGGCTTGAACGTGGGTCCTGGCCTGTGGGCGACGGATTGGATGAGATGAGGGTCAGAGACCCTCAACTACCACGGTTTTGGCCCAGTGGGCTTAGCTTTCCATCCGTTTGTTACATTTGGTATCAGAGCGTCGGGGTTCGACACCCATTGTGGACACTCGGGGCGGGTCCATTCCTGTGTGGGAGGAATGTAGCGCGAGATGTGCCACGTGGATCGAACGTGGATCCTGGCCTGTGGGCGACGCATGGGATAAGTTGAGGGTCGGAGACCCTCAACTACTGCGGTTTTGGCCCAGTGGGCCAAGCTTCTCATTCGTTTGTTACACAGATTTTTCATTGTTGAGACGGGGCTTCTAGTGTAATGACATACAAAAACCTGGTAGGCAGGTCTTTTCCTGGGCGGAAGTTTTGCGAAAATTCCGTACCGTAGCTGACGTGTGCCACCAGATTTTTCGTTCTTGCGCTTGGGAGTGGGGGCCTGCTTTGGTTTGACCCGTCCGTGTTTTCCGTGTTGACATGTCGTCGGCAGGCGGTAGGTTGGGGCGACGGCTCGGGAGTTATCTGGTGTCGGCTGGCTGCCCGCGATCGGTAACGATCACGAACAAGCTCAACAAGCAGAGGCTAATGACTCGTACCTACGGGAACGAACCATAGAGGAGGGTCCACATCAAACGAAGATTGAGACAGGTCATGACGCGGGAACCGAAAATATGTAGGCGGGAAAGGAAGGCCTCCTTTCAATCGGATATCAGAAGCTAGTCCTTGCTCCGGTTGTACGAAGCTTGAGAACTCAGAGTATTATGTCAAGTGTTTCACCAGCATCTACGCCTGGCACACAAGGTCAAGGACAAAGTCTAGGATGTTTACTAATGGGCTCGAGGACCGTAGGTTATTAGGGAGAATAGAACAAACCGATGACCATTTCCCCGAACTCGTGTACATCTGAGTGGTGAACTTTGCTGCAATTCAACACGGCAGGGTTCCAACCGCCCATTGCAATATCATCTGGGTTTAGAGCTCCGGAAATCCAAACTGTCACTCTAAGAACCAACGGCTATGAAGCATACACGGACCACAGGGTCGAACGAAATAGCGATCAAAGTCCTTTCAAACGACATCAGCAGCTTGGTTCGACATTGATGACTTCTTTCCGGAACATTGTCACTTCGCCCTCTTTTGAATCCCGGAAGTAAAACGAAGTGCTCTGCGGATGCAACGTGCCACAAGTGGGTCATCATGCACTAAAGGACGATTCCATAACCGACAGCCTGGCGGCGATTGAAAGGCACGTGGCAAAAGAGATCAAAGTGTATCGGAACGCATCACGTTTTGGCAGTCGCTGTCGTCCCAACCATGTGGGTTGCACACGAAGATGTGAAGATACTAGACAACTTTTGAAAACCAAAAAGGGCTGATAGCCGGATTGCTGCAGTTGCTGTCAGTCCACGTCAAACAATCATAAAAAATCGGATGAAATTCAGTGAAGGAAATATATCCGATCGACATGTCCCTGTAAAATTAAGGAGCCGAATTATGCTACTGTGCCTCAGACGCCAGTCGCGTGTCCGAATCTCTTCTCAATAAAAAAAGATTCCAGTGCGAAGTTTGTTGCGAGTGTCCGAGAATACACTCAACCGCGACGGGTATATGGAAGAATAACGCGTTCCGAACAACTCTGAATTGTCAATGTCTTTCCTGTACACGTAGGATGACAGTTGTCTCTCCAAACCTTGACCTACGAGACCAGATGGTTTACCGCACCGGTCGACCAAGCCTACATAGTTTTACCTCGAAGAAGTGTAAAGAGAGCGAAGCATGTATCCACGGCGCGCGGCTAGCCGTACCAAAACGGTAATATCAAGACTAACGATCGGCCAATCAGCCCTGCCGTCTATGCGACGGCAACCCCAACAGTATCACACGCGAACAAGGGTGAGAGGACGAATATTCGCCAACTTGCTTATGCAACAATGTGCCTGTCCAGCAACAAATTGAAGAGCTGGGAGCTGGACAGGACGATGAATAAGATCCTGAAGAACATTCGAAATTCAGATTGAAGTGTCCGGACACCAAACAGGAAGCGGGACATCTGGGAAGCAACCGTAGGTCAATTGAGTCCATAACCCCACCTTGTTCAACACAAATTAAAGATGCCACTTCAGCAGCTTGGCATGCATCTAAGCTGAAAAGAGAAGGAAGAAGATGAACAAGAATTACAAGAAAGGAAAAAGATAAAGATGTTTTCATTTCAGAATATATGCATAATGTGGGGTTCACGCATTCGCACCCAACATGTCAACATCATACATAATGGACCCAAGTTGCAATCCTATTCACTAGGACACAATGTATACTTAATGTTTGGTGACAATTTACAAGTTTGAAATTATTTAATAGATTCGGTGAACATGAATAAAATTCAAGAATTAACGTGGTAAAGTGCAATTCTAGCAATTATACACTCAATGAACTCACATTGCACACGATGAAAAGCTCAATCTATAATAAAATGGTTATTTTATTGTCCAAGCATTCAATTATGTTGAGTCATTTAAACTCTATCTCGAGCATAATTTTAAGAACCTTGTCTATTTTTTCCATTAAGCTCGACTTTCTTACCACGTGATAGAAAATTCAACGTCACATTCCCAAAAAAGAAATCCATCCATTACATAAGAAGGAATTTTTGATGGCACACATCTATCAATTCCAGATTTTCATATTTAATGTAAAGAATTATTTTTACCAACCACTTGGACCTCTTGTGTTCACCTCAAATGTTAATTTTCTTGAACATTTGAACCTAAGCCACATTAAAAAAATCCATCAAACATTATAATGTATTGTGTAAATGCTCTCATTCTACTTTGTGGACATTGCTACTGATTTCCAAATCATAAAATTTCCTGTAAAAATTCTTGAGTACCTCAAAAATTATAAGGAATGTCTCTCTAAACACCTACTTGTGATGCGTACTAAAAAATGGACGGTAGTGCCCAGTTTCCTAAGTTTACCTCAAAGTTAAAATACACCCAAATTCATTTCTTCTATGTCTTTTTTCAAAGTGGAAGTAACAATAATTATAATTAAAAAATATGTGGAATGTTCTCAAATTTACTACTTTTCAATCATACTTTTTGCTTGTTATAATACCCATTGCCAAAGGAAGACAATGAGGGAGGAGGATCACCATATTCACTCATGTTAGAAAAACATTACATACTTCTTCTAAACATGGGCACGTATTAATAACTATGAAGCCCTTACAAAAAAGATTGGTGAACAAAGGAAGAAAATGTAATGAGAATGATGTAGAAATAGAAGTAAAGAATACATGATCTTCTCATAAGATTATAGATTGCTAGGTTAAGAAGGTCAATGATAAGTTATGTGGTTCTTTTGCTCTTGAAAACCAACATAATGACAAACCACTAAAGGCTTAAAACACCACTTCCCCCCATTGCTGCTTATATGATGAACATGCAATGTAATGCTTTGGAGCACTAGTAGAAAAGATCATATTTATGAGAATCCCTGTGACAAAGCAATTTTCATTCTGTGGGTCTTAAAATAACATAGTCAAATATCTCAACGTGTGAATTGAGAGTTTTGAAGCACCATTTGAATGGTATCTTGAAGCACCATTTCTTTTGGAATCTAAGGAGAACACTTCGGTCTAAAAAAAAACCATACTTAAGATTTCAAAAAGTATTCCATTCCATAAGTGGTGTACGCCCAATGATGCGAACGTGGATTGAATAAACTAAGTAAAAGTCATTGTTTTTATTTGTAAATAAATCCAGTTGTGATCTTGCTTTTACTTTTGATGTTTTTTAGTTTGCCGTTAGCCATCAAGGACATTTGATGGGGAGAAGAACCAACGATTATTACATAAAACTGAATCAAATGAACGTCACAACACTATGTGCAATGATGATTTCTCCAAGGTAAAGAAACCCATCTTGAGGAGATTATTTTATAATTCATGTGTGTTTGTGTAGCGTGGCAGTGCCACGCAGACCGGTCGAAGGAGCCACGTGGCTCGAGCGGGGTCACCTGGGACTGTGGGCGGTTGGACGTGATGGCTTGAGGGTCGGAGACCCTCAAGCACCGCGGTTTTGGCCTAGTCGGCCAAGGATTCCGTCCAATCCGTTACATTGGTATGAGAGCTCCAGGGCTCGAATCCCACGTTGGGATTACCGGAGATGCCGAGGCGGCTCTCACTCCAAGTGGGGGGGAGTGTAGCGTGGCAGTGCCACGCCGACCGGTCGAAGGAGCCACGTGGCTCGAGCGGGGTCACCTGGGACTGTGGGCGGTTGGACGGGATGGCTTGAGGGTCGCAGACCCTCAAGCACCGCGGTTTTGGCCTAGTCGGCCAAGGATTCCGTCCAATCCGTTACATTGGTATGAGAGCTCCAGGGCTCGAATCCCACGTTGGGATTACCGGAGATGCCGAGGCGGCTCTCACTCCAAGTGGGGGGGAGTGTAGCGTGGCAGTGCCACGCCGACCGGTCGAAGGAGCCACGTGGCTCGAGCGGGGTCACCTGGGACTGTGGGCGGTTGGACGGGATGGCTTGAGGGTCGGAGACCCTCAAGCACCGCGGTTTTGGCCTAGTCGACCAAGGATTCCGTCGAATCCGTTATAGTTTGTAATAAATGCAAGAAAGATAAAATGAGAAGGCTTGAGTTTGGTGTAAGGTATAACACCAATGTTAACTTTCCAACATAAGACACAACACTTGGAACTTGAGAGAAACAATGATTTGTAGTGAATCACCCTTAACGTATTGTGTTTCGATGTGAACAACATGCAATGCAACATCCAATAATCAAGAACAATTTTCAACGTGTACAAACGTTTTGTGCACAAGATGGTACCAATCAACCAAATTGTGAGTGCCAAGTGATATACTCAGAATATAGCAGAAAATGCTTGTAAGCATGAAATTTCTAATTCCTACCATAGTGGAGGTGAGTGAAAGTTGCAAAATCATTTTGTAACAAAGGGAGAGCAAATTTCAATCAAAAAGACGATGTTCTTAACCCTTCATATGTAAAGCCAGGACATTTCTCTCATGGTCATAAGAAGCAAAAAATGAAAGATAATATCTTTAGTTCTGTTTGTAAAATGCTCTATATATAGTGCTAAAAATCAACATTAAATCTTAGTATTAAGAAAAAATAATCATTACTTGTTTTCAGATAAATAAAGACCAAAGATGCGTTTTCTTTGCATAAAAAGGTTTTAAGAGTTTTATGAGCATTATTTGGTAAACGAATTTCATTTTTTGCTTTTTATGGAATGGTATATGGAAGTTGAACTCTTAACGTGAACAATGTGGTAGCTTTGATGGGGTTTAATACCAAGCGTAGGAAGTGTGATTGTAAAAGATTTCACAAACGATTTTCTATTGCTAAAGCTTGTAAACCACAATGAGTGTAAACTAAGGATGTGTCACATGTAACATAAATGTTGGTATGTTGAATTATAGATGACTAGATCATTAATTGGAAGGATGTTTTGAACTTCAATTATGTAGCATGAGGTAGTTTGAAATGCTTGTAATGTGCGTCTTTAGTTTATGTGAAAGAAATGGCAATGCCTGTAAGTGATTTGTAAATGTCAATGAATGCTATGAGTTGTATAGGAGGAGGAAGGATGAAGGAAATTACAAGAACCATTGCATATAAATTCAAGATAAGATTATTGTTGAATGTGCCTAAGATGTACATGTTATTGGATTAGTTAACGTTTACCTTAGTTGACTGGAAGATTGTAATAATATGGTATACAATCCAACTTACATGTCAAGCAGTATTCTTGAATAAGCCGCAAAATTGTTTCCATTTGTTTTGGAGAAATATTAAAGGGTGTGTCTTTCTTTTAAGTTACATTGTGTGTAACCAAAGTTTGTAGTATTTACCAGTATGTTGAATGAGAAAATGTAATGGTAGCATTATTGTGAAGGAAAACGTTTGAATGATTATGGAACATCTACACAAGGTTTTATATGAAACAGTGAAAATCATAGAGTTCAGGCTTGATTTGGATATTCATATCATTATAGAAAACGTATTATGTCTGAAGCATATTTTAGTGAAAATGAATGTGTTAGCGACACTAACCATTTGACAACATTGTTCTGAAGAACCACAACCTTGTTTTGGAAGGAAAGGAGATTTAAGACAACCTATTGCAACATACATGGTCTCCAAAATTTCAGAACCATGTGGTCATCATCAATTACGTGTATGTGATGAATATGTTCAAAAGATGGTATTATACAAGTAGCATAAACACGTTGGTCTTATGCTCATGTGTTTTAAACATATAAATCTCTTACCAATGGTTTATGAGGGGTAAGAGATGATTGTTTGGTTGGTTTCGGATCAAAAGTTTATTTTTTAACTCAAGTTCATGTTTATTTAGAGTGAAATAGCTTTATTAAAATTTTTTATACAATTTATTCTCTATTAATTTTTTGAAAAGAGAAAAACAATGGTGGAATTGTTTTAAGGTAGGATCATTTTTTTTGCACTACACGATGGGCAATGAGCAATCTATCTTAGGATGAAAAAGCAAGATTATCCGTAAAATTTTCAACATGTAAGATTGTTTGAGACAAAAATGTTTTCTTAGGGTTTCTTGCACTGTCTCTTGCATTTGGCATTTAAAATTTTGAATATATGTAGGAGTCATAATGAGTAAGGAGCGAAGATCTCTTGGGGAAAAATCTTCATATTTGGTGTTTATTTCAAAAGTGGAAACGTTCAAGGACAAATTCAAGGCTTAAAGCTTTTTTGAAAGAGAAAGGTGGTGGAAATCAAATCGATCAGTACATATCACAAAAGGTGCATCAGCTTCATTTGAAAGATAGAGTGCTCAAAACATGGTCATGTTGGCGATGCACACCTATTTTCATTGGCATGTTTACTTCATGTATTAGCTATGCAGTTTTGGCATCGAATGCTAGGTACTAAAAACATCACAAGAAAGTCGAATATGAACTTTAGGCAAAATTACTGGATTGAGTTACTTCATTCAATGTAAAAAAACTATATCATATTTTCTAAAAGAAAAAATGTGACATGTGATTTAACTTAGGGACCATGTTCAATGGCTTACATAAAGTCTTTATGGATTTTATTGGTGTTTATGCTTAGAACATTTGCTGATGAATGGTTGGAAGAACTTTGAAAGGTATGAAAAATCTGCATATTATTGAATGATATGGGTTTTATAGTTGTTATTCATTCATGGATTCTTCAATGCTTAAATCAAAGAATAACAAGATCCTCCATGTGAGTGACATGAATATTTGAATGTTGGATAACTTGGTAAGGAAAGGAACATGATAACAAGTATGAAATGATGTAGCTCATATAAGGTGTGAGGTGACATCTTGATTTACATTGAGAAGTGCTACGATAGTTAGAGATGAACCACATTGATGGGTTTGGTCAAACTTGGATTGGTACGAATGGAGAAAGTGTAGAATTTTGCAATGGACACAATGATTGGTGTTTTTTTCACTTAACATGTTTTGACTTTTCTATCATGTGGATGACCTAGTTCTTGAGGATGTTACACGTCATTTGAACCACAAATTTTAGTGTGAAGGGAATTGGAATGTTTTATTGATTAATAATTTTCAACAACATGGAATCTCCTCCTTTATGGTTGACCATCATCAGATGCTTTCTTGTTGATCGCGGCAATAGTCTATAACGTGCTTTCATATATGGACCTGCTAGTTAGCGACTATGCATACATAAGTTGATCTTTTGGCGAAGAAGACCAATCAATTGGTTGAAAAGCAAATCCAAAATGTGAGTTTTCTACATAACATTGATGAAGAAGTCGATTTATTCTAGAAGTGTTCTTGCACTCGACTTCTTTGTGTTCGTAGCTGCATGAAAAACACCTTCATTTTCAGTTTAGGGCAAAGCACACACCCCTCTTATGGGTTTTCATCATTTTGAGGAACATACTGACAATCTTCTTAAAGTAGTTAGATATGAGCAAAATCTTGGATGATACACACGAAACACCAGTGTTACATTTGAGTCCTACACAAGTTATTGAATTGAATGAGTGGGAATTTTTGTGCTTAAATTCATAGGTTACCATAGGGAAATTTCGAATAGTTAACCAATGTTAGTTCTTATATTAGAGATGTTTGAGATAGCTTTGACCAGTCGTAAAAAATGTGTAGAAAATAGTTGAAATTGTATTGACGTCTTGATACTAATTGATACACCATTCAATGATTCAAGGATTGCACAAGAACACGCCCAAAGGTTCTTGAAATTTTTTAGATCAATGAAGGAATTTCCCAAAGGGTCCGATCAAGACGTGGTATCGCAAGCGTTCCCAAAACTTTAAATATGCCTCATTCTTGTTTCCATACTTGGATAAATGTGCTAAAATGTTTTCAAAATCATCTATGATTGGATAAATAACGTTTTTCAAATAAGTTTCAGTTGAACGAATTGAAAGGTTATCCATAACTTCTGCATGTTGGGAATCTGTGTTCTGGTTAAAACAACATGCATATGACGCAATTTTTTTAATTTTCAAAATACGTCATTTATCGCAAATTCTTTGTAGTATACTTAGACATGAGCAGTCCTGAACATGTTTAGATTTAGAACGGACCCTTCAGGTGCTGCCCCCATCGTTCCCCTATCGACGGCGCTGTTGCCGTCGTGGTGGTGCGGCCGTGGTGGCGCAGCAGCCTGGGCGCAGTCGCTCGTGCGATACTGTGGCATCAGGCAGGCAGGCGTGGTCGGTACGACGGTGAAAGCTTCGTCGGAGCTCACTGCGGGTCGCCGTACCCTTTCCACGTCGGCCTGGTGCAGCACTACTCGCATGCCGCACGCTAGTGCCCTCGTTCTCCCTTTCAATCGTGTCAGCGCACTTCGACCCACGACACATCAGCTCAGTCTGGCTCACAGCCGACTGAAGAGCGCGGAGAGGCATGTCTCCGTCTGTCCCGGCGAGTATGCTCGCATTTTCAGACGACAGCCTGAAGAGTTTAGCACTGACGGAGGCCATCGCTCCTAGTTTCAGCCGCACCTAGTCTGCTCCTCTCGGCCACCTTTCTGCACCGCATTTCTCTTTCGCGCCCGCGATCGTGTTGACGTTTTCCCACCCCCACCCCCCTCCCCCCTCCCGCCCCTCTCTCTTCCTCCCCCCCTCCCCCTCTCCCTGGGTGTGTGTGTGTGTGTGTGTGTGTGTGTGTGTGGCCCTCTACCCCTCTCCCTCTCGTCCTTCGTCAGAGGTGTCCGCTCCAGACTCCCTCCCCCTCTCCTGATGTCGTCGCCGTGCAGCAGCAGGCGATCGCGGCAGGACACCAGGCCGTGCGTTCTGCCGCA
>SZWC01003079.1:3603-39026 GCA_023375785.1 Penium margaritaceum
TCTCTCTCTCTCTCTCTCTCTCTCTCTCTCTCTCCCCCCCCCTCCCCTCTCATCCTCGCCTCGTCCATTTTGCCACGAGGAGAGGCCGACGGGAGGAAACAAGCTGAAACAAGAGGTTGTTGGACCACCTGCTATGGTGGCCAGAACTTACAATCACAGCAAGGGAGGCATCCAAGGGCAAGCTGGCCGTGGTCAGGCTTCCAATACCAAATTTCCTTTTCTTTTCTTCATGGCCATAGAGATTTATAGTCAACTCCAGGTTCTTGGGTGGAAAGGAGAAGGGAGGAGGCACATTTTGGCCTCTGGTCCTCCGAATTCCATGCTGGTTTTTTACTCAACATCTTATTCTCTTTCCTCGAGACTGAGAAAAAAGGCTGCTAGCTGGTCATCTGGCCATGCCAAATATCCACTCCCTTTATTGTTCCTTGTAATCTCCCAACCTAAGTTATTCTTCCCTCGGTTCTCCTCTCTTGTTAAAATTATCATCTTTGCCTTCTGATCACTAATTTCCAAAAACAATTTAGAGAAGGAGGAAGGGGTGAAAGAGTTTCGGCCTTGAGCCACCTCGGGTCTTACGGGAGACACACCTCTCCAAGTAGTGTGTTCTCCACCCACAAAAATAAGGGAGACAAAGGAGATCCCCCGGAAGAGGGGAGGAGACAAAGAGTTGACACAAAGGCGTCTCCGTCCAGGCTTCAAGTGGTGAAGGGGAAGGTATCCAGAGTTCACCTCTGACCAATCTTTACAAGGGTGGATGAGGATAAATCTTGGATTCCTCTTGGCCCACCGCTCCAAGGGGTGAAGGATTACATGCTCGTTGTCATCCAAATAGTAAGATTCGGAGCGGGGCCCTGTAGTAAGCTGGCGGGCCTTGGGACCGGACTATGAGTGGTCATGGGGCATCCTCCGAATGGCAAATAGCGGCGCTCCAATGCACGCACGCCCTTAGGATCGGAGGAGTTTCGTGACACATTGGCAACCTTCGGCCACTTTATAAAGTCACGCCGGGAGGTAGTGACGAAAGGAGGAAGCCCTCGACCAACATCGCCGAGGGGCAAGACGCCAAAGTCTCCCAAAGATGGACAGCGAAACAAGGTGACCCACACGGTCTCTTTGCAAGGCAATGGGAAAACTGGCTCATTGGCCATGGAAATTGCTCTTGGCAATAAAGCTCTACCCGCCCTAGTCGCTCACACAAACGACAAGGGAGGAAAAGCGTCAGCGAAGGCGAAGCGAACAGCAACAACCTTGAAGAGGTAGCCAAAGGTAACGAGTAGGGGGATGAATCCCCTCATCAACCAGCGAATCAAATCATCCTAGAATTTGACCAAGAAGCCAACAACAACGTGGTTGTATGCAGTACCAATAGCGAGAGGAGTGAGGCTGGCAAGTCACCACCAAAGGAAGCCGAAAGGGTCGCCAATATTTCTGAACACGCATCCGGACACGGGGATGATGTTTGTGCGCGTGCTCCAATGGAAGGTGAGAAGGCCCGTCTAATATGCCTTCCAAATTTGGCGACGACTAAGCGTAAACTCGACAGCGGTGCACATTGTTTAAATGTCGAGTATCAACTCAATTTTCTTCGTAGCCTGCTCTCCTCATATGATCTTGCGCATGCCATGGCCATGATGGGGGACAGTCACACACAGCATTGACATGGTGTGTGTCACCCTTTGAGAGTGGGCGTTCATGGTACAACGGAGGAACGACAAGCTCAACGAGGAAAATGGAGAATTTATGCGCGAGATTGCTTCCACCGAACATTGTGCCAACCTGGGAGATTAGGCGCACAAGGCCCTACGTCCAAAGGACATCGAGAATCAATGTGTTGTACAGAAGGTAACCTTTGGAGTAGTACACGAGATGACATATTTAGTGCTTGAACAGGTCTTCAAGCGCCGCGAGCGCGCACACGTGAAGAGTGTACGTCCCAATGTTGAGAACACCGTCGTTCTCCAGGCACCAATCCAGCTCCCCGCTAACATGCGAACATGCCAAGGAGGGGGATTACAACAGTACCACCTTGATCCTAAAAAGGTGACAGTAGTTGTGTGGTCCTTGAACCAGCTGACCGCTACGATGGAACATGCGACGTGAACACCTTCCTCATGATCCTGGAAAGGTACCTTTGTCTTGCTTAGATCGATGAGGGAGACTGGGGAACTTAGGGAATGCTCTCCTTCAGACCAAAACCCTTCAAGAAACTCACTAAGCTTTGCAAGGAGAAGCAATAACACTCTGACCCAACATGGAAGGAGTATTGTGAGCTAGTGTGTGCGTTATACTTGAAGCTTACAGACTCTCACAAGGCCAAGAAGGATCTTGAGGTCTTTACGCAAGGGATTGTGGCTGTGGAAAATCATGTTGAAGGCTCCCTCAAGATAGCAAAGAAGGTACAGGACCACCATCCAACGGAGCAGGCAAAGACTGACCTATTCCTAAATGGCCTCGCTAGCCCCCAGCTCATATCCTTCTTCTTCACGATGATGAGAAGGAGTGGGAGAGCGTGCACACACTTGCGACATGTTTATATGAGGTACACAAGCAAAACTTTGCCCTTTGGGATCGTGATACATGTGAGAGCAGGCCGCCTTACGAGACAACACTCACACCGATGGGCGATGCATCGAAGCGTGTAGCAAACGTGACTTCTGAGCCGCCCAAGCAATTCTGCCATCAAGACGAAGATAACCAATCTTGCTCTACCATCATCTATGGGCACTGCCACAAGGTTGGCCACATTGGACGTGATTTCTCGTGGCGTGACCATCAGGGACAGCAGCATAGGCATTGACATCAAGAGCGTCACCATGGGAAATGCCAGAGCCATGGCAGAGGCCCGAACCATCCCAATGGTGCTAGCCAAAACCGTTTCTAGAGGATCGGCCAGCACCTGGGCGGGCAACACCAGAGCAATGGCAATACCTCAGCAGATCATGGACGTCTTTAGGGGGGGCACCGCCAAGGCTAGGCGTTTGCGGGCATGCAATGCTTGGGCCTCCACGGTGGCCTGTGTGGATATGGATGCCCATGCGATAGACATCAAGTCCTTGGAGGAGGGCCTAGAGGATGTGATGAATAGGCTTTTCACCATTCCCTGTAGCCACCAGTGGGCAGCTATTTTGGGTTGACATGGGTCTTGGAGGGGATGAGGGTATGAATTTCATGTTTTGTGATGATGATAGAAAAAAATTTGAGTTCCTATTTTTACAATGTTTGTCAACTCTCTGTGTACCCCTCGTGAATGCTCAACACCTCAACCTTGACCGCTCATGCCCAATCTCATATGTGACAAAGGAAAATGTCAGTAATTGTATGTGTCTAATAGTAACCACCCAAGAAACCTGGCCAAGTGCTTTGGAAGCTGTGCATGAGGCTCATAAGGAGAACGCTTTGGCATCCATAGAAATTGTTATACCGATGAATCCAAAGATGAACATCCCCCCCTTGGATTGATAGAAACCATTAGCTTTGTTTACAAGAAGACGTTGCATGTGAAAAAAGGTGGACAGCATGGTCGAGTTATGAGGAAGCACCCATCCCTATTGTATCTACCACTTGGAGGGCGAATCCCCATTTAGCCTTTCATGCGTCAGTCAAAAGCAAACACGATGATGCAATTCCAGGACAAACTAGCGGGTGCTCCAGGCCGCATCTTGGTCAATATGAGGGTGGAAAAAATCCTTTGTAAGTGTAGCACTCGTATGTACGCGGAAGTTGAAATACGCACCACATACAGGAATGGTGATAGTCGATGATGACATACAGGTATCAGTGATTATAGAATGTACGATACAACTCACACTACCTCAATATACGACCATAATGTGTATTGGTTCTTGACCTCATGGACCCCTTCAATGTGGTCTTCAGAGGTCCATGGCTGGTCAACCACAATGCACTCAAGTGTTTTGACACAAAAACGCTACGAATATACAATGCGTGAAGGACCATCACCCTCTCCCCAATGACCCCCAAATTCAACGCAAGAAGGCCTCAACCCAAGCAGGCCTCATAGCCCTTCAAATAAAGAGATGTCTAAGGCAAGGTTGTCGGTGCTTCCTAACAACCCCCAGGAAACTTGATGATCAACCACAGGTGGATTTGCCGAGGGGAGTGACGACATCATTTCTGAGTTCTCCGATGTGTTTGAGTAGCCGTCGGATGGGTTGTCACCTAGGCGTGCAGTTGGACACGCAATCCCACTTAAGCCAAGAGCAGTACCTTCCTTTTGATTATTCTACCAGTTGAGTCCAGCAAAACAGCAAGAAGCAAAAGGCCAGATCAAGGAGTACTTTTGAAAGGGTGAGATCGAGCCAAGCTCATTGTCCTTTGGAGCGCCTATCCTGTTCGTGAACAAAAACGATGGTGGCATTAGTATGAGTGTGGACTACTCGGAATTCAATAAACTCACTATAAAAAACCGGTACCCGCTCCCGCGCATCGAGAACCTATTCGACCAGCTTTAAGGAGCGTGATCTATGGTAGGGCTAACATAAAATCCAGATCACGGAGGATGCGTAGAAAAGGACATTCAAGGATCATCTCGGACACTACCACTTCGGGGTTCTATGCTTTGGACTGACGAACACACCTATGACATTCCAAGGAGTGATGAACAACATCTTTCATGAACACATCGACAAGTCCATCCTCGTGTATCTTGATGACATCCTCATCTTCACTAAGAAGCATGCGGAACATGAGCAACACTTACAACTAGTGTTTGAAATCCTTTGAACTACGGTAATCGCTTCTTTGCAAAGAAAAAAAAGTACAAATTTTCTCTGCCCAAGCCAGAGTATCTTGGTCATATCATTAGCAACAAAGGGATCCAGATAGACCCATGAAAGGTGGATAATGTCAAGTAGTGGCCTCAATCCAAGAAGGTGGGATAGCTATGCTCTTTCTTGGATCTTGCAGATTACTTCCCGTGCTTCATTATAGGCTACTCCACCTTGGTATGGCCTCTCATTGCATTGACCTGGGAGACAAGGATATGGTTTTGGTCAACAATCTGCACTAAAGCATTTGACACAATGAGGACCATGTTGGTCTTGGCACATGTTCTAGCACTCCCCGATCCAACAAAACCTTCATAAGTTTGGTGTGATGCGTTTTTCACAAGGGTGGGAGCCGTGCTTATGCAAGATGATAACCTTGTGGCCTATAAGAGCTGAAAACTCTTAAACGTATAGATCACGTACAAAATTAGGGACCATGAGCTCTCAAAAGTGGTGCATGTCTCCAAGACATGGCGTTCTTACCTCGAGGAGAAAGTAGAGCACATCACATCATGCGATTAGTATACCGATGCTACTTCCTCCAACTATGAAGATACATGAAGTGATTCATGTGAGATTGCTGGTTGTATACACAGTAGCAGAAATCATCCAGACACCACTAGCGGTCCTTGTTGTAGATGGCCAATACGAGGTTCTTTTCTTAATCCAGCACTGGGAGTGTACACTTGGGTCACGGGTTGTTAGGGAGTACCTCATACATTGGGCCAGTTGTGGACTTGAAAACAAATCGTGGGAGCTCGAATCTCGGTTGTCCACAGGGGTGGTCGACGAGTACTAAAGCGAGGAGTGAACTCACACAAATCGATGCATGGCAATAGGTACCATTTGAACGAGTGATTAGTGAATGACATTTGTGCTCAGCGACATTCATGGACAGCGATCATAGGAGGTTGGGGACGCCCAACATGGTTGTCACATGGATACTCCGGCCTAAGGGGTGGAGGACGCTAGCCACGCTATCCGACAAGCTACAGCTTAGGTCCAAGTGCCATTAACATATTCATGTTTAGTTTGAGAATTCCATGAAGTACCATGGCTTTCCATTGCGCATCATCTCCGATAGAGACACAAATATTGATAGTAAGCTCTGGAAAAACATGCACAGGTACTTTGTCAGTGAGTACCAAACATTGAAATCATTTCACCTTTAAATAGAAGGACAAACAGAATGCATGAATTACATTCTGGAGCAGATATCGCGCATGTGTGTGTATCGTACCATGAATGAGTGGGAAAATTTTCTTGCATTGGTAGAGTTCACAATGAACAATTCGGTGAATGAGTCCATTCAATTCATACCATTTCCGTTGAGCAGTGGTTGGCATATAATGGTGTCCTATTTACTGGTGAAGAGTAAGAGTACACACATACATGTTCCATTTGCTTAAGCCTTAAGCAAATGGAACATGTATGTGTGTACTCCTTTTGAATCTTAAACTCCTTTTGAGTCTTTTGCCTCCTGCAATTAGGAAATAAAATCTTAAACTCCTAATTGCAGGAGGCAAAAGGTTACCTTCAATTAGCTCGGCATTAACAAAAGGCATATGCAGTCAAAATTCTTCGTGAGGTCTTGTTTGACATCAATGACAAGGTGTTGCTTAGCACTAAGAACCTTTGCTTGAGATTGCCAGGGATGCAAGAACTTCTACCAAAGGATTCGGGCATTTTCCATCATAACACGCACCGGGTCAGTAGCATATCGATTGTTGTTTCTACCAAGTATGGGGATACATGATGTCTTTCATGTGATTCTGTTGGTTCCATACACGATAAAACAAACCGTTTAGCCACCACTAGCAGTTATTATGACTGACAGCCAATAGAAGATCCTTCGCCTACTCTAGTACCAAGGGTATATGCTCTTGTCGTAGGTTGCTAGGGACTACCTCGTTCATTGGGCCGCTTCTAAACTCGAACATAACTCAAGGGAGAGCAAATCTCGGCATTCCACGGAGGTGGTCAATGTGTACTAGAGTAAGCTAGCAGCTTGCAATGATTGACGTGTGGAAGGAGGCCAAACATGAATGCAACAATAGTGAACAACATTCCCGCTGGGCGGTATTCATGGACAACTACCATAGGAGGTTAAGCACGTCCAACATGGTTGTCGCACGTATGGTCTAGCCAAAAGGGGGGAGGCCACTAGCCATGCTGACTGACAAGCTGCAGCTTTGGTCCAAGTGCCATGTACTTGTTCATGTTGAGTTGGTGATTGAAATCTTCTTTTACAATGGTGACGAATCACTATCTATAACTCCTACTTAAAGTTTACGAACCAGGAGCATTAATAATAAGTGGAGAGGAATACAACGAGGGACGAGTGGCGATTGGATACCACCCTTTGCAATAGCTAGGGGTGGGTGGCAGCCAGCCCTTTGCTAGCTACCGACTAGCTAGCTTCTGGCCAGCAGGATGGCCGGCGGCCGGCCAGGTGACCGGGCGGTAGTCGACCGGCTACATGCTAGATGCTGATGGAGCTGGTTACTTGATCGACGAGGTCTTTAGGGTTGAGGCTTATGGCCGTGTATCTTTTCCCTCACTTTCCCACTTTGCTTGTGAGAACAGGTGAGGACAAGGCATAGAGAGGATCAAGAGTGAGGTGTATGCAAGAAACATTCACTCCAAATTGCCGATCGTGTCTTGCACATGAAAACTTCACACCCACGCATAAAAAAACAGAACTCGAGTCTGTTTCATAAAAGTTGTAAATATTTAAACTGGAAGAATTGTGTGAACTCGTGATTTCAAGGAAATAACCCCCTTGTTTTGGACATATAAAAAGAGGGCAAGGTAAAAACAGAAATGGATCTCTAGAGAATTAAAGTATTCAAGTCTCCTTGCACCGGTCATTGATGACGGTTGCTTCCGAGAGTGGCACAGAAGGGAAAACCCCTCCAGCACGATTTGGACACTATTTTGAAAACTACAATGATGAGTTCCATTTAGGAGCTGAGAACGGACTCGTTACACAAGACTTAGATACCAAACACACATATTGGAATTCTTTAAAATCCCAAATGATGTGAATAACCTAAGAGGAGTTCTCAGTTGGTACCTCCCATCAGTACAAAGTGTGTCAATTACTATGATTGGAAGGGAGGAAATTGCTACATCGTTGTGTACATGAATATATAAGATCAATGCAAGGGTAATCTTGTCATTGCATTCGTAGCTCAGCATCCGCAACAATATGGATTTTCTCACCAACTCATTGCACGTTTTTTTGCCAACTGCCTCAATTGATTGTGTTCCATCATGGGAGTTTAGAACAGCTTTGGAACTTGCCTAAACATAGATGAAAAACGATGTTAAACCCTCATCAACATTTTAAGTTGACTTGATGGGCATGTCAAAGGCATTGTATCTTGGTAGGAAAATGTGGAATACAATCTTGGTCTTGCATCCCCAGTAGTGGCTTTGAAGACCTCGTGAAGTGTATTCTTTGGAGGTGTGGGGTGTAAGACCTTGGATGGTCAAGATGCACTCCAGAGATTTACAAGATTGATCGCATCCAAGGAATTCTGGAATGCAATCTCGTAAAATTCTTGAGTGCATATCGACCTTCCAGGGCTTTGTAAACCTCGTGATGACAGTGGTAAACAGGAGTAAGTACAAACTACCAAATAATTGTATTCGGGAGGGATAATATGATCCAATAAATTCCTTGGACTCCAACGACGACAAGCATGAGAGGCTACTTAAAAAATGATGTTGGAGAAGCAACCCTAACAACCACTCATGTTAGAGACCTGTTGGGCTTGGCAAGTTCATTGCCCTTGGCAATTCCTACTAGGATGGCATTGTGAGCAACAATAGGAGGTGTGAGAAGGAATGTGCCAATCAATGATGACCTATACCAAAAGATGTGAATGTTGGATATAATATACAATCATGTACTGAAATGGCTTTAATTTGTGTTGGAATATTCTCATAATTTGCGGCCAAAAATTAGTGCTAAAAAAAAAACCAACTTTCAAATTTCAAATCCATCTAAACCTATCCATGCCACTTCTTCCACCAGACCAAAAGGAACTGAATTTTTGGAAGTGGCTCGTGAGTTTGAAGGTGTACGTCACCATTGTTGTGATCAATGCTGGGAAGAAAAGGATTGACCTTGTGGCATGTGTTTTGAGGGGCACAAGTTCATGTTCATGGTCTGATCTACCGCACATGCAACATTAGTAGGAGCCTGGTAGAGCCAAATAAATTGTCCACGACCATGGTCTTGCACTCTCAATGGTGGACCTGCCACCTCTTGAGGAGGTCGATTTGATGTGGCAAGAATGAGGTGTGGCAGATTCGACCCAATGTTTTTATCAAGTTATCCTAAAAGCTTACATTCGATGGCAAGCAATAACAAAAAAATACATTTAGATGATATTTCACAAATGCTCACAGCACCTACAGAAATTTATAGCATGGTCTAGAATGCTCGGATCTTGTTATCAACAACTAACGATCCCAAGTCCACAGCTTACACCAAGATGGTGGGAGGAACTTGTTTGTGGAATCCCCAATTGTTCAGATATTTAAACCATTCAACAGTGTCATAAATGCCCATGCTGGAATTTTATGAAACCTGGATATTTTGAGGAGATTGACGAGAATAGAGGTAACACAAAAAAGAAGGACAAAGGTAGCAAAGCAAGCTAGAGGAAAATACATGATATAAGACATGCTAAGATGACGCGTATCATGCATAGAAAAAGAACACCAACCAATCATTTAGAAGAATGGCTCACAAACCCTGAAGTTATGGTACTTAATATGCCTATCTTTGAAGAGGGATACAAACAACCTGCAATACTACGAGGTCACAACCAAGGGGTTGCATATGTCACAAAGCAGTTTTGGCATTATTATAAAGATTCCTTTTTCACCACTTTGTTGTTATTGCAAAGGACTGGAAGTTTTACCAAACTAGGGATATCCAAAGGAAACATCATTGGTGGTGGACTGCAAATCTGTTGACTTTGTAAACCACATTACCTGAAAACTGGCAAGCTATGTGATATGGTTAGTCGGCAAACGTTTCCAATGAGTGGTGACAAAATCATCCTTGCGCAAAGAAAATGTATATCCACAATTTGCATGATGACAGGGGTATTGGAACAGTTTTTGTATTTGGCACTTTCCACTCATCAAGCAAGGCACAATGCAATGAAGGTTATAGAGATTTGATTACATAGCATCAATGAACGCGTGGGGTAGAGTTGAAGTAGTAGCTCCGTGACAAAGATCACAAATGCAGCCGATATCTATGGACATAGCCAAGCTTCACTGACAACGTAGAGACAAGGATTTTCTCGTCTACGTGGAACATTGCGTGGAGAGCCGGGTGTTAGTAGATGGGCCATCATCCTCGTTGACCTCATTGGTAACTATCACAATAGAGTCCACGCTGGTGGCTGAGGAGTCTGTATCGCATGTCAATGAGATCTATGGAGTTCTTACTGAAAAAATTACTAGAAAATGATCTCTTCAGCGAGACGTCAATGAATAGATCAAACTGAAGCTAGGCATCTAACTGACATTCACGTGGGATTGCTACATGAAATAGCATTTTCCAGAGGTGTCAAAGCTCCTCGATGGAAAATCTTCTCAAGTAAGGATGGGTTTGTCCATCCACGTCACCCTTCATTGCAGATGTACTCCCAGGATGGGAATAAAAACCCTGTACGATGCAGATTTAGGTGGAATACAGAGAGTTGTACAACATAGCCATTAATCGACGATTTCCTCACCGTTGTGCCAAGGACATTGATAAACTCAAAGGAGATCAAACCTTCAATGGAAGGTACTTACTAATCGGCTATAATGAGATCCATACATCATAAGGGGAAATCTCGAAGGCATCAATATGGGCCTACATTGATGCCTCTACCTTTCATCAGCAACACAAGTCAAGATGAACCCTTGGAACGACTGGAACCTACGTTGGTTCGGACCAGGCCATGATCACAAATCTCCAAATATTTGATAACAGGTTGGCCTACTACACAGGGAGAGTAGAACATGATCCTCATGGCACTTTACCACATTCTCAAGAAGGCATGTCATGTAGACAACCACCATGGTTGTGTCGCGGGAGCAACAAATATTTTCATACACGGTGTTATTCAACAACATGGAATCCCCCACTCCATTGCAAGTGATGAAGAAGGGAGGTTTGCAGGTTGGTCTGCCCGACAAATCATGAATTGCTATGGAAGTTTGATTTTGTTCTTAATAAAATTTGGTCTACACGGAAATGGTTATAGCCGAGTGAACAAATCAGACACTCTAACCACTTATACGGACATTCTGTGAGCTTCATGGGACTAACTTACCAACCAACTTCTAGGCTTTCATGCAACACTAAAACATGCGCAAAGACCAAGAAGTGACATTTAAAGTTGTGTGTGACAAAGTTCTCATTTGATCGGTTATCTCGTATAGCTCCATGAACATCCCAACCATCCACAACCAATGATTAAAACTCCAATATACGTAGGAAAAATGGAAAAACATTATGCAAATACTCAATCGGTCATCAAACATATAGCCATCAGTCATGGGTAGATGTCAAACATCAACTTGGTGACTGCGCCCTACTATACCATGCAGAAGTTACAAGGGAATGTTTGTAAGTGAACCTTTAAAGACTGGGGGCATCCATGATTGAAGAAACACAGGCACCTATCTTTCCCAAATTGTTTTGGTTCAACAACATGTCCATCCATTTGGGTGTCAACCTTCTCCAAAATCACGGAGACATATGCAAGAACTGTTACAAACGAGAGTTACCCCTGCCGCCACCTATCTAAATGGAAAATGATACAATGTTCATGTTTGAAGGCATCTTAAGGAAATGAAAACACAGAAAAGTGACAATCATTCCCTCAAGTGGCAGGACGATGGCACAATGCAAAACAGTTGAGATTCCCATTACAACCTATATGATACTTACCATACAATTGAGGACCATTCCTATGAAACGTATCACAGACGTCACAACTAGGAGGGGGGAAGTGTTACATCCCTAACGTACACGAGTCCTGCATGCTGCTTATTTTTTTCTTCCATTTCTAGCCCAATACGCATCAACATCCAGATTTTCATGACAATACGTCAAGGGCAGATTGGCCAATTTCACCAAACACCAACATTCCAATCAACACGTTTTTGACAAATTTCACCACACTCTGATATGGTAAACAATAATATTACACGTCTTATCAATTTTTCAACCCTAAAACATTGACTTCACCATGGCAAAGGACCTTTACAAGGCTGCGCCTTGTAAATCCATGAAACCCTCGGACTTAACAGTGAGGTTTTTAAAGTACGCCACTGACATCATGAATTCATTTAAGTCTCTCTCTCTCATACCGCCTAAGACCTTGAGCATGTCTCATTTCTATGTTGCGATAGGTATTCACTGAATAGTTCCTGTAATTGTCATCGAATGAGACTTCTTACTATTTCCATGTACATAAGGTTCTTCTTGTTGCACTTGTAACAACTCCTCTTCCTCTTCCTCCTCCTCCTCCTCCTCCTCCTCCTCCTCCTCTAAAATGCCTTGTTAAACATGCACAAATCTCGGCTATGCATCACTTGTGTTCTCATCGTTAAGTATTTATGCTCAAATTTCCTGACATTAAACCCATTTTGCAAACTTGTGATCACTATACTTCCTTCATGCATGTGAGGCACTCGTACATTTTTCCACGTATCTATCATGCATGCACAATTGATAAAATTTCACAAGCATAATATAACAAAGTAATTACAAGTTTCAAATAAGGAACACATGTATAATTTGGACTTAGCAATAAGTGTGCTACAACAACAAGTATGGATGTAGCACACATCTACAACCGCCAAAACACAGATGACACATGGCTGGGATCTGAGGCTCTCGGCAAGTGTGATGCGGGTGAAGTCGGGATGCCACGAGTGGATTCAAGGAAACTCATTGATAAGTGGGATGTTTTGAGAATATGGGAGGCACGTTTATGCAAAAGATCCAGCGTCATGACGTAGTCTCCCAAACTGGATCAAATTTTTGATATGGTTTGTGATAACCTTGCAGACCACCTCACAAGGTAGTTGAACTGATGAAAACTTAGATTGGAACACATGCTGTTGGACAGTTGGCAAAAATACCCTTTCCTATTGGAGTTAAGAACTAAATGTTAAGACCTGGTGGGATACTGATGTATGTAAAAAAGTATCCACATGCAAAGATCAAGACTCATGTACACCAGGGACCTAACAATCCCTCCCTATTTAGCCATGAGATCCGTGCACAAAATGTAGTGTTTGACGATGCTAGGTAGGGTATCCATGAATCAAACAGCTGAAGTATCATCTTTTGTCACTGGGATCCCAAATTTTGTGCACTGTGTATTGGCTTTGCCACTTCATAAGATTCTTTGTCACTTATGGCAGAAAACCTGTCAAATCTGTCTTGAACAGTGTTGTCCGTGTCCTTGTCCACTTGGATGAGTGGTGATTGGGGTAACCCCTATCCTGGTTGGTTCTTGCCTTGAGTCTTGGTAGGGTTGAGACAGATGACATTGACCAATGCGGTAACACGTCCATATGGATGGGCATGCTATCAGGAGATTGAAACTTAGAGACGACGTTTATTCGTATTTCTTTGACCGGGGACAAAACAGCCATGCAAATTAGGTTTCATAATTGTGTAGTTTTGTCCTCACAACATGATGCTCACACAATGACCGATTGAAATTTGAATTCTATCTAACGGCTCTCACTTTCCTGCTTCATTACCGCTTCAGTCTTCGTGAGAGTTTCATGTGCATCGGCCAACCTTTTTTTGGAAAATATTGCTGCTGGATATCAATGATTACAATATTTTTTTTACTATGTACTGCAACTGGAGTTGCACCACCAGGTCCAGCTGTATTCAAGCTCGGTTGTTCATAGATTGACTACCTAGCCAGTGGCACGTGGTACATAGAAATTCAATATCAACTACTTCACCGCCTCATTCATCTGCTCATTCTGACCTTCAATTTGAGTATAGAAGGCTGTTGATAGCTAGATCTGATGGTCTTAACGAGTGTCATGAGTCTCCTTGAAAATTTTCTTGCAAGTCTTCCATATCCGTCACTAGAAATGCAACGAGGGCTCCATGTAGTCAAACAATGTTGTTGATAAATAACAACACTAATTTATTGGTATTGTTGCTGATTTATGGCTAATTACCCAAAATTCACACACTTGAGGACCAGTGTATCAACAAGTGTTATTTTGCATGCAAAAAAAAAAAATCACAAAAGAGCCACATGAATGCATGTGGCATGCATGTGGCTCTTTTGTGGCCCATGTGTACATTCCCTCTATATTTTTATAAAATTAATGGGCTCTACGTGATATAAAGTAGATCCTGCAAGCAGTCCATGTTCACTAGCTTCTTCACTTGTTGATACACAGTCCCCCGGGTGAGGCAATTGGTCATCTATGTTCTTGCTATACTCGTAGTATGCGTATTGCACAAGTAGCATCAGATCCAACCTGCATCGGGCAAAACTGATACAATGTCCTGGAGATGATGGATCATGGTTTGGTTGGTACCCGTTGGGGTTGAAGCAAGCATTGGGATTCGGTTTACCATGACTTGCATTTTGGAAAACCTCACACATGCAGTAGTGTGTAACGTCGGCTTTGCACCCCCTCCCAACAAAGTTAACAAGTTCCTTGAGCTCCTTATCCTCACCAGAGTGTCCACCTGAACCAATGTGGTGATGCTCATCTGGTAACATCTTCTTAGCTCTTTGTGACATGAATACGTGGTGCGTGACTTGCTGTCGACGTTGTATTGTGTTTAAATGATTCTTTTCCACTCTGTATAGCCAACGGAATGCTCATGGCCACGTGTGAAGAGTCGCTTTATGTATGGATTTTGCTCGATGTACAAAAGGTTTATCTCAATCATCAGATATGGTTGACCATAAGGAGTGGTGACCTATTGTTTATTCGGGTCCTTCCTCGATGTCTCGGTCAAAACTGGGCTCACAGAATTACATCCATTTAGTGTGTTCATTAGTCCAAAACATCACATTTTCAAAATCATCGATAACACCTCACATCTTTGGTGCATGCAAGAATACCAGTATTGATTCTTTTTATTCACCATGTAGTTTAACTCGAGCTTTATCAGTCTTGGTGTTACATACTCAGCTAGTTGCTTTTAGCTGCCTTTGTACTACAAGCAAACAGCTTGGACCACTTGATTGGACACGATACTTTCCGAGACACAGTCAATTGTTGGATTTGCCACTTGTAAGGACGGTGTCAAGGTCAGAGAATTTATTCTCGGAGTAAATGATTCCTGTTTGCTGTGCCTTCAATTCCCACCATAACATATTTTTCCAGAGGTCGGACTCAGGCATTGATAATTTATGATAGTCCTTTGCAAATCCATGGAAGTGATTGTAGAAGCCCAAAAAAGTTTAGATTTATCTGAAATTCATTGATGCCGTTCAATATGTCAAATTTCTAGATATGTTGTGATCCGCTTGCCGCTGATGACATGACCCATAAATGTGATAAAACAAGTACCCAATTCACTCTCCAGTAGTTCCTTGTATAGCCTCCTTTGTTGCGAAAACTGAATAAATTATTGCATATGTCCATCGTGCCGTTTTGGATGCATATGTACACCAAACGTTTTTGGAGGTATACAAAGAAAAATTTGCCAAGAAAAAGGGAAGACATTCATTGTTTCCAGACAAGTTGTGGGAGTACTTACAAGCCCAAATGTTACAGGCGTGAAATCAACGATCATATAGTGAGCATGGAATGCCTTCTCCCCATTGTCCTTCGATGATGTGTATATCTGGTGGGAACCACTACGTGAGTTGATTTTGCTGAATTGTGGCTCTCCCAGGTTGTTCAAAGTGTCCGTTGGTATGAGGGACGAAATACAATGCTTGGATCCAAGAATCCAATGGTTGGTTATTCCGATGTCATGATTTTTATTTTTGCGATTGAAGGAACCAGTCATTTGAAACTTTGTCTCTCGTGGATTTCAATGTCTTAAAAAAAAGATGAGAGGTTGTGATGTATTTGCAGGAAGGCTGAACACCTTAGAATGTATCCACTCTAAGGTTTTATCGTCTGGGTGATACAAACGTGGCAACAATATTGACAGTCGAGAAAGTAAAAGGATTCAACAAATGGCACGAGACACGAGTAGACGGTAAAACTCAATTATAGTGAAAGAAATCCCCATTGGTCAATTGCCTGTATTAACGACTCACTACATTACATGCGAGGGTTCTTGATATTGCAAAGTCTGCCCATGAGTACAAGCAAGACCAATGGGCAACGATTTCAGGTGCAAATGAAAGGTTGTGCAAGTTATAGAACTACAGCGGTGTTTTAGGTGTGAGATTGTGCGAGGCTCTTGCAACAAATTAGTAATGACATGGTTTAGAAACAAGATTTTAAGACCAACGGTGTTCCAAAGAAAAATGGTCGATGGCAGACTACGGATCTATTGGCTTTGTGAACAGACCCACAAATAGATTGGCAAGCTACACAATATAGTGATCTTGCAGTCTTGCAATGTGAGTGACCACAGAATTTTCCTAATGCAATATTTCACGTGTCACTGCAATTCCGAGGTCAACTCGACCAACACACTGGTCTGCGTCTTAAATGGCACAAAATGACACTTGATGCCGGTAAAGCACCAGGTCATTGTGATAGTTATGGGAAGCCGGTAAACGAGTAGTAGGTGAAACAACGATGGAAGTTTTATCAATTTCTTCATGACAATAACAACAAACATAGGAAATATGTATGGATGTGGCCAGGAGTCACCTACAATGCGGAGGCCAGACATTGCTCATCCGTGTGGAACTTGGCAAGGAGAGCGGGATTGTGACAGTTGAATCACTAGCCTTGCTAACAAAGCCTTCATAAAGCTTGCATTTCTATCTGATAAACTTTATTTGAACAGCAAGGGTTTTAGATGGGTCCATCACAAAAAAATACCTCACAAGTTATTTCCTATATGGATTGTTGATCATGAGATCAAACGGAAGGTAGGTTGTCGAAAGGTGGTGAAGGGGAATTCCAATCAGTGGCTTACCTTCCACTATATGAGCGATCATCAGCTGATGAAGATAAAGTGACACTTAGACAAGACGCCATTGCAAGGATTCATCGGCCTATCCGTGTCATCCTACATTGCCCAAGTACTTTTCATGAGAAACATAGCAGAATACCAACGTGTCTGGATGTAACATTTGACGTCATTGTATTGGTAACAAAGTCAACTCATAACCATGTTGTAATGATAATGTCACAAAAATGTTGTGATTACACTACAACGCGATAGTGCTAGAGAATCTAGCAACATTTGAATCATTTATAACCTGTCGTACTGCTTGTGAATGGCATGCGTGACACTTTAGTAGAGTCAGTGATTATTGCCATGCTTGATTGATCCGCTCAAGAGGAAGTATGTGGATAATGCGAGGCTAACATGACACTTACTGACATGGCTTTGGTAGACTCTTTCTACTATTGATTTTCCATTGAATTGGACCACCAGGATATTGGTCTACACTGCAAAGGCAAGGTCGTGAGGTTAGTGTTCTCTTTACTAGAGCAGTGACAGAGCACGTCCCTAAACTCGTTAGCAAATTTTTGTAGTCAATCGTATAATTTTTGCAAGGACTGGAAAGCGGATAGGAGGAGGTTGGTCGAGTCTTGGGTTATCTCATGAGTTGGGTGTTTCTCCTGACGAGTATAGCTTTTCGCGCCCGTGAATCGGAAGAATCCTTCAATGCTGCATGGATTTGCTGGCGTAATTCAATTTCCATGCTCTCGTGTGTTGAATCATTCTTGAAATGATTACTCTTGATTCACGCTTGCCTGCTTGTACCCGCTAAAAAATTCGTTGTAATTGGTTGTGATGGTGGCAAGGGATTCTCCGAGATTGACGGATCTGACACCGAAGTGGCTGTCAAGGTTGTCGGTCCAACGTCTTTTGTCGCATATCCCGTCACACATATCATGGATATTGACTAAAAAATATCGTGCATTGTGAACTGGTGTCCCTCCATCTTCAAGGTCCTTGTCGGGTATGCTATCATTGCTAAATGCACTTTTTGGTCGTGAGGTTAGTGAACTCCTAGATTGAAAAAACAAACAATAGACTTGTGTGCGGTTGTCATGTTGGAATGTCGTGGTACACCGTCCCTCCAGTATCACTCCGCTTTGATGCAAAGTGTTTTGCGTGAGGAATGGTATTGGGTTATGGGTTTGAAGAAAAGGACACGTGTCATCTAGAATAAGCAATAAGTGTACTTTGACGGCAAGTATAAAAAGAGGTGAGCACATGTCTGAGAGTTATAAAACCACCAACGAGGCATGGTTGGGGCATTCAAAGCTTGGCAATAGTTAATTAATAGTATCACCAATAGAGGAAAACTTGTCGATGAGTCGGGGGGATTGAGCTACACGCTACATCTCTTCATATTGATCCAATGTCATTGTGAAGTCATCCAAAAAATATTGAAATGGGTGTAAATTCTGACCCCTTGTTTTGACATACGTGACACCCACTCCTCCATCTCATAGAAGAGTATAACCCATCCCCCCATTCCTGGGACAATAATACCCATCCGCCCCTATCCATGAACATTTTGTCACATCCTCTCACTTGTTTTTTCCATGCTTACGTAACAATGCTTTTCATTGGTTGAGCATGGAAAAAGGTATGCATGCAGGTGGTATATCATGGCTCCCACAACGGAGGGCAATGATCGTAGAGAGGGGGGATGGCGAGTTCATTGATGAAAGTTCCAGTTGACGTTGATTGGCCAGCATTTTTGGCATCAAGCGCCGCCTCAACCCCTCTCCCTCTCCCCCCGCAGCCCTCCCAATTCCATGTCCATTCAAGGCCCTCACAATTGAGAGTCATGGTTGAATGGATGAGTTAGGGTGGCCAGTGGGCAGGGTGGAGGATTGTTTGACTCAACTGAGATTCCAGCCAATGGACGCCGGTCGGTTTTCTTGTCAAGACAACCCTCTAAGAATTGGGGGTTAAAAAATGACCCATTCATGTAGTGGATTCGACAGAATCCTTGGCTGACTAGGCCAAAACCGAGGTGCTTGAGGGTCTCCAACCCTCAAGCCATCCCGTCTCACCGCCCACAGTCCCAGGTGACCCCGCTCAAGCCACGTGGCTCCTTCGACTGGTCGGCGTGGCACTGCCACGCTATACTCCCCCCCGCTAGGAGTGAGAGCCGCCTCGGCATCTCCGGTAATCCCAACGTGGGATTCGAGCCCTGGCACTCTGATACCAATGTAGTGGATTTGACAGAATCCTTGGCCGACTAGGACAAAACCGCGGTGCCTGAGGGTCTCCGACCCTCAAGCCATCCCGTCTCAACGCCCACAGTCCCAGGTGACCCTGCTCGAGCCACGTGGCTCCTTCGACCGGTCGGCGTGGCACTGCCACGCTACAATTCCTTTTTGTTTTACTTATTTAGAGCGTTGAAACTTGGCGCAAATTACAAGCCACCCGGGTACATCAACACATCCCCTAATTGCACTTTCTGGGCCTCGCGAGAACAGGGCCTACGAGGTTCACTTTTAATGCTTTGAGAGTTATGGAGCCCCCATGTGAACTCATCACAGCCCCCTCCCCCTCCCGAATAATCACAAACCTCTCCATTGAGAGGCCTGTCATTGTTGGGCCAAAAAAAATGACGTCAGCATGTCGACGATGCATGTCATGCGGCATTGACATGCTGTTGAGAAACTAGTGGGGTACATTGTTGTATTTTCCAAACAATTAACCCGTGTCCATACTCAAGGGGCGGACGGGGCCTTTTCTTCCAAGGCATGGGAAAATTGGTTATTTTATTAAAAACATGGGGAAAATGGCCTTGTTATCCGTAGCAGGGAGTACATGGAATATATGCCCTATCAAAACGTTCGTATGGTTCACGAGGATGACATCAACCATCTTGGGCAGCAGGGGAGTGAGCATACATCCACAAAATACTCGATGAAGTTGAGACATCCAAGGATCACTCAAATTTATCCTGTTCCTCTTTATATTCGATATAAAATATTATTTACTAGTCAAAATTTATAACAAATGTTGCTTTTTTGGATACATGTGTTGCAAGAATTTCCTACGTCCCGTCCTAAAATTTAGAGTGTGACCTACCATTTTTTGTTTCCTATGCTATGCACACTTTTCTGTATGAGCGGGACTTTGTTTTTTGTGGAAGGCAATGTTGATCATTTCGTCACCATGTACAACTCATGTGAACACACTTCATGTGTGACGGGGAGGTGGATGGTGAAGAGATAGAAAGTGACGTGTCAGAAAACACATCTTATCATCCAACATTTGCAGGCAAGTTACACAACCTCGTCATCTGCTTCATACGTGTCATTTGTGAACAGTTATTCCCCCTGGTATAGGACAGCAACGTGCTGGAAATCCGAGCCAGGCACACAAGGGAAGCTTGCCTTGGCCCGTACATTTTTCACCATGGGCTCAACATCGCACATGTACTTCCACACCTCCAAGAACCACTTGCACTTAGCCTCCTTTAGCTCTTTCATACTGATGTGTATCAGCATCCCTGCCTCACTACACTGAGTGTCCCATACAACGAGCAGTTCTTTAAGTCTGATTCTTGAATGGACACATGAGTCCCAGATCAGCAGGGTGGAAATTTCCGGTGCATCCGGATGACACGTAGGCTGTTTGTATAGATGGGAAATTGTAGTACAGCCACTTTAGGAAAGCACTGTTGCAGTTCAGATGCCACGTCTATAAGACCAGCAAAATGTCAACACCACCCTCACGGACACATAAGGCTGCACACGTATGTCTGTAGTATGGCAACATAATGTTCCGCACCCACTTTGTTGTTTCTCCATTAGCCTAGTGGGATGTAGCCCGTGTCAAATGGCATCCTGCATCATGAAGTTTTTTATGTGCAGGCCCTATAGGAGAGAGCAAGCAGGTTTTCTACCAAATATGAGCTACATGAGCAACAGCTCCTCAGTTATGGATGACATGACGAGAGCCGCAATGGTGCGCTTGTCATCCATATCGAGGATGCTGATGTCCTTGGATCAAACAGGGGCATTCGTGTGACCCACCAACGGGAAAATCTTGACATTGGTGTGATCTGAATTCAACATTATAAATTGCTTAATGCCATGTAGCTTCACCACGCATGCACATCGAAGATCAAACACGAGAATTGTTTATTCTAAGTCCACAAGAAACTTTTGCGCAGCTGTCGTGCCAACACGCAATGCACGACCAAGTTGGAAACTGACGAACTTTTGGACCCATTGTCTTCCAGAAGCCCAAACACCCAGTCCTTGTAGCTCATTAGGCGCATGAAGGGCGATGATTCCATGAGTCTCCTGGTGGATCACTTTGGAGCTCAGTACCACTCCAGTATTGCGAGCATCCGTCGGCTTATTTGCAATCTCCGCGGTGATGATTGGACCTTCTGCAATCCATGCACGCTTGCCATCGTACCCCTGCTTCTTTTTCTTGCCAGTAACAGGTGAAGCAAGCACCGACGCGACAAACGTGATCACCCCTTCCTGTACCCTTTTTCACCACTTTTGTGTCAGTCTTGAACAGCCCAAAAACAATGCTCGGGGAGAGGCGGTCATACACCGAATATCCATCCGTCTTATTAAATGTCAACCATAGAGAATTGACAGTGGCACTAGAAGACGGATGATATTTAAAGGCATTGAAGATGGTGAAAAAATGGCTGCTCCCAAACCAGTACGCGTGGTGACCACGCAAGTATCGGTCAGGGACGTTGAAGAAATGGTGCTCAAGGTTTTGTTTCTGACCATTAGCATGAGGCACTCGGTATTCATCGAGTCATCGTTGGGCTAGGAATCACCACTGGACAGTTTAGGAGACGGGTCCTTGCTGATGAGGACTTGCCCCGGACGACGTGGACCCTTGCGTCTTGGTATCCTCGGTACATCATCATCGGAAGTAGGGGTCAAGGGAGCAAGAGCCTTCTTCTTCTCTGCAATGGTGAACTGCGGCATGCGAGGAGGAGATGAACCAGCAACGAGACCGGAAGAGGAAGAAACAGCAAGTTGTGTCAGCAATAGTGATGCAGGCTTCACCACAGTATNAGGAATCACCACTGGACAGTTTAGGAGACGGGTCCTTGCTGACGAGGACTTGCCCCGGACGACGTGGACCCTTGCGTCTTGGTATCCTCGGTACATCATCATCGGAAGTAGGGGTCAAGGGAGCAAGAGCCTTCTTCTTCTCTGCAATGGTGAACTGCGGCATGCGAGGAGGAGATGAACCAGCAACGAGACCGGAAGAGGAAGAAACAGCAAGTTGTGTCAGCAATAGTGATGCAGGCTTCACCACAGTATGACATGTTTGTATCTGGAGGAGAAGATGGAGCTTTTGTAGGAGGAGTAAAAGCCACCGCATTGATGACAGCAATGGTTCGCGGTTGCAAACCATTGTTCTGCGCATCACCAATGACAAGAGGGATGCCAGCAAGGATTGTCAAAGGCAACGAGGACGTATCTGTGTTTTACGTGGAGTTATGGGTAGTATGATTTTGATGCGTGGCCAGTGTGTTGTTTAAAGCAAGACAGAGCAACTTGCAAGGGTGACCCACAGGACACTTTGCGGAAGGAGGCTATTCAGGAGGACCCTATCTTGTTGCATGCACAAGGCATCACGCTCTCTCCTCTGGGAACACCTTAGTGAGAAAGCAATCCATGGTTGGTGGAGGTTGTAGGAAGGAAGGATGGACACTGTCTGTTGACACACATGGAAGTGAGAGTCGACTTGCTAATTGAATCTGCAGTCACAATATGAAGGCCAAAATCTCGCTTGCGTCGCGTATGGCTGTTGCACAACATCGAATTGTCATGCGAATGCCGGCCATTTTGTTTGCAAGATCCGCTGTTGTGTAACGGCTCTTTCAGGGTTCGTCAGGTACTGAAATTGAACCAGACGCGTCGTCAATTTTCAGGTGTCATGGGTAGCGCAGAGGTCGAAACTAAGGGTTTATCATAAACATTTCAGATCCCAACTTTCATGTAAACAAAGATTCTAAAAAGCATTCATCGTATATCAAGCACATTAGGGTAGCGCAATATCCAATTTCAAAACATTTTTGCACTTTGTTAACGCCATATCCAACGAGCATGCAAAAAAACACACTACACCGGAAAATACACGTTATGTCAACAACCTGTGGTATCCAACATCAACATGCTAACATCGTCAAACCTTAACAAAAAACCACACAACCCTCGAGAGAAGGGATTGTGAAAATTCTGCAAGAGGTTTGTGAGGGGTTTGAATGGGAGATCTAAAACACCCTGTGCATTAAAAGGGAACCAGCTGGGCCCCTCTACCGCTGGACCCATCATGATCCTATGCAAATATAAGACCGTAAAACCCCGAGTGTAATTTTGGGTGGGATTTGAAAGCCGTTTGCATGGATGAAAGTGGGCTTTTGTCTCCAAAAAGAACATTTGGAAAAAAAATTCTTGTTAGATCGCAGTCGAGCAATTAGCCATTTCCTCCCCCGACTTGCAAACCCCCATTCATAGATGTAGGTTTTTGCGTTCACGCGAGATCCACCCGCGCAAGCATAGACAATGCAAAATGTGCGATCTGGGGTTTGGGTTCAGGGGAGAAAAAAGGAAAAAGAGGTTTATCGCTCGATTACGGTTCTTCCAACAGCGGGGTTGACACATGTTACGTACCAGACGTACACGAGTCCCAAGTACTTCCGATGGATAGTTTTTTCATCACACAAGTAGGTCACCACACGTCGAGAACCCAACTTTCACTCTGATGGCCGAGGGCAATTCGGTCAACTTCTCTTGCCCTCTGGTGACCCTTCTTGCACTTTCTGACAATTTCGACCACTTGACACCTCCGATTGAGCCATCGACACAGACGGCTCTGATTGACCCATCGACTACCTCATGGCTACGAACGCCTACGATCGAGCCATCGATGCGGTCCTCCTACAAGATCATGCCAACGGAGAGTAGCCGGTCGCATACATGTCACGGAAGCTTCGTGGACCAGAACTCAACTAAGCTGTACACGAGAAGGAAATGCTATCGGTTGTGCACGCATTTAAGAAGTGGCGGTTCTATCTTGAATGCCGCCAACACGTCGTACACACCAACCATCATGCACTATAATATTCAAAGATGCAGCCAAACCTGAGTCGATGTCAAACCCCATGGATGGAGTTCCTTGAATCCGGGAGCAACTACGACATTGAGTAGTGGCTGGGCAAAATCAACCTAGCAGACGCACTCAGCCGCTGACCATACTTTATAGCTGAGGCACTGACACTTCAGCTGCAACGAGATTTGTACCTCAATCAGTTGTTCACATGAGGCTATAACAAGGCAAAGTTCTGGTACGACGTACCCTATTGGCGGCAAAGATTCACTCGCCAGGTTGTCGTTCCCTCGAACGATGAACTTTGCTGCATGCTGCTCGAAGAATGCCACGACACCGGTCAAGGTGGGAATTTTGGAGAAGACAAGACGCTGAAGAAGTTGGCGAAGCATTACAATTGGGACAAATCCATTCTGATGTGGCCAACTCCTGCACATCCTGCGACATGTGTCAACGATAAAATTCCCGTCACACTCGACCACCTGGACTCCTACAGCTACTCCCCATTCCGACAGAACCATGGACCGACATATCTGTGGAGTTCATCACTGGATTACCAGTCATACCCAAGGGATATGATGAAATCCTCGTGGTTGTCGAAACGTTTTCCAAAATGTCTCACTTTATTCCGACAAAGACCACCGTCTCCGTTGAAGAACATCGCATCTGTTTCTAGATAACATCGCACGGCTACACGGCATGCCGAGAACCATCACGAGCGATAGGGACACTCGATTCACCAGGCATTTCTGGCGCGAACTAATGACTTGCTACGGTAGTTGGTTTCAGCTTTCAATGTTGTTCCACCCTCAAACTAACGGACAAACCGATCGGTTCAAGCAGATGCTCAAACAACTACTCCAGAAATTATGCTCAAACAACAACTACCACACGCGACGGATTGCACAGCAAACACCCCACTGCCAAAATCACAAATTATTTGGCAATCTCCATCACAATAGGTAAAAATCCACTCAAAGTGGTGTGTGGAAAACTTGCAGCTACACCAGCCGAAGAAACATCCTCGCGGTTGATGTCCAATGCTGCGACTTCTCCACCACTTGGGATGAAACACTCACTCGCGAAGACACAAGTAGCGATGAAGCGAGCGGCTGACCAACATCGCAGCGACGATGTGTTCGTTGCAGGTGACAAAGTTCTCCTCTGTTTGACAAACATAAAACTTCGTGGGGCCTACTTTTTGAGGCTCAAACCTGGATGGTTGGGACCGTTTGAGATCGAGCGCATGCAAAGCCCCGTGGTCGCACGAAGCAAACTCCCCGACATCCAGTGTTCCATATCAGTAGACTCAAGCACTATCGGAACCCGGGAGAGAATTTCCCCTGCAGGGATGTACCCCCTCTTCCAAGTTCAAGTGGACGAGGACACAGACTATGTCATCAAGGACATCCTTGGCCATCGACGACGTGGCAAAACAAAATATTATATTTTCAAGTGGCACGGTTATGATGCCACACATAACAGCTGGGAACCCTATCACAACCTCCTCGACGTCGATCACCTGATCGACGGATAGAACCGCCATCATCAGGCCACATCTGTATGCGCTCCGGGATGCCGCGGCTAAAAGGGGGGAAGTGCTACATACCAGACGTACCCGAGTCCCCAATCTTTTAGGGTGAGAATTTCTGTCAATACACTAATAGCCCACTACACATGGAGAACCCGAGTTTCACTCTCATGATCGAGGGCAATCCGGCCAACTGCCCTCCCCCTCTCGCGATCCTTCTTGTAGTTTCTGATAAATTCAATCACTTTTGAGAATCGTTGGCAGTAGTGTCACGATACTTTGGACAACTCGTCGACGCATCGAGAAATATCGAGATCCACAAAGATGCATCTTGTATCTTCGAATCCCCACGATTTGCCAGCGCAACTTCTTGATCCGACCACCCACGACGTGACTCCACACGCGTTGCTGGACGAACAGCTCGACGACCCCGACTAGGTCTCATTTGGAACTCGACACTTGTATGTAAGTGTTCAATCATTTCACCACTTATCATCAAAGTACAATTACTGCTAATTATAAATTGCTCAAGTATTCCCAATTCTCAAACCTGAACGAAGCATAGACGGTTGTGTCTTGCACTTCTACCTGTTCACCATCTACGCTCCGTTTGGCATAACAACACATCACCCTCTCACTTCGCTCAACCGGCAACTCATGTTGTCGACCGGGCACGGCGTAATGTTTTTTTTAACGATCTGGATACATAATTTTCATTTTTCAGCTTGTGGGGTATATCAGCTGTATGTTGACGCTTATGCCGATAGACTAGCTACCGTACTGCCCCTTATATTTGACTAAAATGATTTTTTTTATGCCGTCCATCGAGCACCTGATTAAATATTCTCTCATGGACGCATCAATCCAAAAACTACAAAAATCTTTTCCCTCTCTCCACAGTTGTACATTCCGTGATTTCTTCTATGGACTGCTGGCGGAACTTGAAATTTCACGTGTCACACGCCGTAGCAAACGGACGGGAAGTTTGGTCCACTGGGCCAAAACCGCGATAGTTGAGGGTCTCTGACCCTCAACTCATCCCATCCGTCGCCCACAGGCCAGGACCCACGTTCGAGCCACGTGGCACACATCGCGCTACATTCCTTCTGAGAAAATGCGTGGAAGCTTCCTAGCGATATTGTCGCTGACTAGGCGTCAGTGCCTGGTCAGATGGTGACGACAGTCACAAGTCGTGCACACAACGGCATGGGTCTGGCTAGGGGACACAAGGCAAAGTGTCAGAATGCTTCAATAGCATTTGCCAAGAGAAATGACAAATGACAGGTCCATGGCATAAGCACCTGTCGTGGTGCACGGCGGCTGTCGCACACGACAGTGCAAGGTCTGTCCTAAAACCGGCCCAAAACCTCCTAAAACCGGCCCAAAACCATTGTTTTGGCCGTAACTCAGCGTAGACAAGTCAGAACGCTACGCCGTCTGAACCTACACGTGCAAAATCTCAAGCCGGATGCTACGACTGGTCACATGCATGTATCTGGCAACAAACGGTGGACACACAATGCAAAGACATGCAAATCGGATCCACGGCCAGTCCACCGATAAAATCCTGCAAGCTGTAGAAACAGTGCAGAAGGTCCCAGACAGCATCCAAGACTCTGGGGCGGCCATCGATCAGCTCCGAGCACGTAGTCCACCACCAGACGATGCCCCGGTGCCACCTGGGTCCGCATCAGGGATCTGCATGAGTATGGAAACGGCCGAGTGGTCACAGTAAACTGTACAGGTCGATAGGAACGTCACCAATCACAACACTCCCCCACGACCCGATGGTACGCATGTCCATACACGTGCAGAACTGAAACGAGTGCAACAATGAGTGCAAATTCAGTCGTGACACAGACACAGACACACCCCGTACTCAACCACTCTGAGGCAAGGGGCAAAGCCCAACGGAACAAATCGCCACCAGAAACTTCCCGCATGCCAGTGCCTTCGTCAAGAAGTCAGCACGCTGCATGTCAGTGCCGACCCATATGACGGAGATCACATGTCACTCCACCAGATCACGCACGAAGTGATGCTCAAATACAATGAACTTTGTGCGAACATGAAAGACACCAGAGTTCTCCGCAGTGGCAAGAGCACTTTGGTTGTCACAACGAAACACAATGGCGGACACCGACTAACCCAGCTCAAGAAACAGGAGCTTCAGCCACACTGCCTCAGCAACCCCTGTACCCACAGCAACATACTCTGCCTCCGACGAGCTACGTTTGATGCAGCCCTGCTTCCCACTGCACCAGGACACAGCGGTTCCACCGAGCAGGAGCACGTAACCGGTGCGACTACGTCCATTTGGGCTCCAGGCCCAGTCGCTATCAGTGTAGCCGTCAAGAACCACTAAACACTGCCGGTGAAAGCAGAGCCCGAGGTACGCAGTGGAAACCACGTACCGCACCACTCGCACAGCCGCCTGGAGGGCTCTAGAACGTGGAGCCTGCAAAACGTGTGCAAGGAGGTTGACGACAAAAGTGATGTCGGGATGTGTGGTAGTGGCCAGGTACATCAGAGATCCGATGAGGCGGAGGTACAAGGTCACATCCACTGTCTCCCCCAGCTGTGTGGGATCGTCCACCTTCAGGGCGTCCTGCCCGTTAGGTGTGAGAGGTGTGGAGGCCGTTGGCACTTTGCCAAGGAGGTTACTGAAGCCTCCTCCACAACGCGTGCGTATCGGGCCTGATGCAACAGAAGCGTCCGGTGTCTGCGGTCTCGTACAATCTCCATGCCAAGAAACACTGCTGTAGGACCAAGTTCCTTCATCCTACAGGCAGTCTGGAGGACCGCATTGGCCTACTTCACGGCCTCCATGGAGGGTGACGCGATTAAGAGATCGTCCAAATAGACCAAGATGGTAGTGAACCACTCAGGCGCCTATCGGATGAAAAGAGAGGGATCTGCCTCACTCTGTACATATCCCGCATGAGTCAGAGTGCCTGTGATCTCCCGGTTCCAGCACCGAGGAGAATGTTTGAGTCCGTACAAGGACTTGCGCAAGCGCCAGACCTTGTCACCGTCCTCAAAGCCTGGTGGCTGGGCCACATAAATCTCCTCATCCAGAGAGCCATGGAGGAACGCATTGTTCACATCCATCTGGTGGAGTTCCCACTCATGCTGAGCCACCACACCAAACAAAGCGTGAGCTGAGGTCATGCGGCCGACAGGGGCAAAGGTGTCATTGTAATCAACGCCCTCGATGTGAGAGTACCCCTTGACGACCAAGCGAGCCTTGTGGCATTCCAGTGAGCCATCCGGCTTCACCTTCTTGCGAAAGACCCAGTTGACCTGAATCGCCATCCTCCCATGTGGAAGGTCGACTACCTCGTAAACTCCGTGCTCTCAGATGGCACGAAGTTCATCCTCGTAGGCAGCACGCCAGGCGTCGGAAGCCTCTCATGAGAGGGCTTCCCTTAGTGTGCCCGGATCAGGCACCAATGAGGGAGAGCTCTGAGTGGCGAGTGCACATGCATCAAAACTGGGCCTGACGACCACAAGGTCAGCTGCTACATCACAAGCGGTACGAAACTCGCGAGTCATGAGATCGTTTCCTACAGGACACACTGGATGTACCTCTGTGTGATCTGCACAGACACTCAGGTCGAGGGCCTTTGTGCCGGGATCGCCACTCGCAACGCTGCGAGTGGAGCACCTAGGTACCGGACCTGACACTCACTGGGCTCCGGAGCCCAACGGTCGAAGACGACCACCGGGCTCACGCGAGTAGCCTGGGCTCGAAGGGCTGACCGCAGGCTCAGAGACAGGCACGACCACGTCTGGTGAGGACTGAGGCATAGGGGCAGGTGATGCAGTGGGAAGAGAGGCTGGTGAACGGATGGAAGACGCAGGACTGGGAGTGGCAGTAGGACCGCCCACAGAGACAGGAGTACCGGTGGACAGAAGGACAGCATCATGGGTGTCTGTGGGGTGCGAGGGTGTAGGAGAGGAGACAGGCTGGACAGGAGAGGTCTCTGTGCCGACAGCGATGATCGCCGGGTCATCAAGAGCCGGAGACCGAGAAGTGCAGGGGGCTCAAACGGACACATCAACCGGACGAGAGGTGCTCGTAGGCTCAGATTCCCCCATCCGTCAAGAAACCTCACACGTAGGAACGCGTGTGACAGACATCGACACGATTGACATCAGATCACGGTAGGTGAGAGACTCAAAGAAGAGAGCATCGCGGGACTCAACAATGCGACGACGGGCGGGGTCTCAAAAACGCCAGGCCTTCGACCGCGGGGAGATACCAACGAAGGTACATTAGCGACCCCACGGAGAGACCTTGGAACCTTGCTGATCCTCCGTGTACCACACAGAAGCCACTGAGCCCCAGACACGAGCAAGACGCAGATCGGCACGGTGGCCAAACCATAGCTCATACGGTGTAACGTGGTCTGGAAGAGGACCGTGCGGGAGGCGGTTCCAGACCCACGTCATGTAGGCGAATCCTTCGAATGCGAAGGATTCCGGGAGACCGCACTCAGACCGCATAGCACGAACCGCATCCTCCATGGTGCGGTTCCAGCGCTCAGAGACACCGTTCTGCTGGGGAGTGGCAGGAGTAGAGACCTGGTGAAAAATCCTGCACTCGGCAAAGAAACTCTCCATGTCGCCAAGAAACTCGCCGCCGCGAACCGAGTGGAAGGTATGCAGCGAGTGGCGAGACTGACGCTCAGCCATCACTAGCCAGAGACGAAGTGCGAGAGCGGCATCACTCTTCTGGTGCAGGCTGTAGACCCACCGCATCCGGGTGAAGTCATCGGTCAGGGTCAGGACATATTGGCCAGGATCGAATAAGGACTCGACTGGGAGAGGAACAAGAAGGTCGGAGTGGACCAGCTCGAGGGGGCAAAGGGCTCGAGAACGGGAGTCAGGGTAGGTGCAGCGATGCATCTTACCCTGAGCGCAGAACAGACAATCGGTCTTGGACGGCTTCTCGAAAGAGGCCACGTCAAGACCGAGGACGAGTTGTGTCCTAATGAGCTTCAACATAGTGTCGGAGCCCACATGACATAGACGTCGATGCAGCAGGCGTTGATGCTTAGCAAACAGGACACCAGTGACAAACACACGAGCAGGAGGAGAAGGGGAGCAAGGAGAAGAAGAGATCCGAGGAACACGATACAGATCATCCACAACAGAGACACGAAGAGCAATGGTGCGAGTACCAAGAGCACTCACTGTCGCGAAGTTGGCAGTGTGCTCCACAAAGAGTCCCATCAAAGTACAGGCACGCACAGAGAGCAAGCTGAGCTCAAGGTCAGGCACAAAAAGCACGTCGGAGAGATACAAGGGGCCAGACGGGCCATCGAAGCACACAACCCCAACACCCTGGACTGGCAAGGACTGACCACAGCCTGTGCGAACGGAACGAACAGACGCCACAAGACCAAGGACATCGAAGTCACTACGACGACTTGTCATGTGGTGAGTGGCACCGGAATCGATGATCCAAGTGCCATCCGAATCACAACTTGAGGACGTCACGGTGTAACGGGAAATGGAACACTCGACTGCAGACGGGCACTCGGCAACAGAGGAGGGAGAACGACGAAGGGCACATAGGTGAGACTCAGAAATCCAATCTGTACTGTCAGGCCCATCATCATCACATGCCAGCTATGCTCCCCTACACGAGTCATCATGAGAGACGAGAACAGACAAACAAACAGTCTGTGAACCACCCGGCTGTGATGACACCTCGCGCCTCCTTAAGAGCGAAGAGCCAAGAGCTGTGGGAGCTCGGCGATGGTGCGGTCAGGTCTCCGCAACTCGCCGGTGGGGAAGCGGGAACTGTTGCGGTCGTGGTCGTCGCGCGACCAGAGGCTGTGCAGCTCGAAGTAGACCGCTATGCGTGTGCAGCCGAAAGACCGCGAGTAATCCGCGTCCAGTCAAGCGGCTGCTGGCACTCGGTGTAGCGGTGACCGCCTCCACAGTTGTAGTAGTGAACAGCACGTCCACTGCTACCGTGTGATGACTGCTGCTGCGGTGACTGCTGCTGGCCCGAGCCACGCTTCTTTCTGCTCTTCTTCCCCTGTGCTACTGCTACCACACCCTGCGTCAGAGTCGGGGTAGCTGGGGTGGAAGGGGAAGAGGAGGGTGTGCTAGAGGATGGAGAAGTGAACTACAAGAGATGCGTCGGTGGTGACGCGATGACCGGTGCAGCAAGTGAACTCTCCTGGTGGACGACGGCTGCCTCACGAGCAAATGTCACCTGGAGGAAAAGCTGATGCGCCCAAGGAAGAAGCTGAAGGGAGGTGGAGAAAGGCTCGAGCGCGGCGTCGTTGTACCTCGTGAAGATGTCGGCATGCTCAAGACGGACTCCGATCATGAGCGTGCGAAGCGCCCACAGCTGTGTCCCTCATGCGGTCCCAAGGCGCGTGTAGATGCGCATGGCGCGCCGCCAGTAAGCGGCTGCGGGCTTGGCAGGTCCCTGACGAAGGGAGTGGAAGGCGCGAATGTGAGCCGCGCGGGTGGCGTGCATCTCTGTAGCAAGCAGGGCCAATGCCAGCTCCCAGCCCCGACGTTGGTCGGCACTTGCGCCTGTGCCGGCCTCTCCAAGGAAGGGGCGAAAGTCCACGATAGTCTCCCATGGCGTGAAGAAGTCCGCGCATTGCCCGAGCCGCTGTCAGCACCTGAGCACGGTCTGTAACCTGGTACTGACGGTGGTAGTAGGGCCAAAATCCCTCGGAAGTGGCCCAGACCTGGAAAAGGGTCTCCCAGCAGTCAAAGCCGTCCTCGCTGACATATCGTGGGGGTGGTGTCTCGAAGTCCTTGGGTTGCCGCTCCGTAGGGAGAGCAACCACAGGATGGGAAAGACGAGGGATGGGGAAGACATCGGGACGAGGAAAGTCGCTGAGGTAGGTCTCAGGCGAAGATCGGATCGCCGGGAACGGGGAACCGGAACGCGTCTGCAACTGGCAAAGACGCTCCTGAAGTACGCGAATCTCCCTCTCGGGAGTGTCATCGTCCATGCCTGGAATATCAGGGTCCTCCTCCAAAGGATCAAGAAGTGGCGGGTCCTGTCCTGCTGCTCTCCTCGGTGTAGATGCTGAGTGCTGTGCAGAAGGTGTGACACCGCCGACTCCCCTGGAGGTGTGTTGTGGGGCCGTGGACTGACTCTGAAGAAGATCAGTGAGCGTGCGGATGGCGTCGGTCTGCTGCTGCTGTAGGCAACGTATCTCATCCTGCTGACTCCGCAGGTCTGCAGTGGCCTGCGAGCGTGGGTTCATGACCCCGGAGGACGACGAAGAAGGATCTGGCGGTCCTTTGTCTTTGTCACCGGTCGGAGCCATGTCAGCGCTCAGTATGGGGCTGAACGTAAAAAATGCCCGAACGGAAACCAACAGCGTTTCTCGAGGAGGTGAAACGTTCTGAAAAATTGACGTTTTGACCCCAAAATTGTTGACGTCAGCACAGCTGTTGATGACGTCAGTGTTTCTTACGCTAGCAAAAAAAACGCCAGCATTTTTCCTAGCGTTTTTTACGCCAGCATTTCTTTTGGAAGGTCACGCGAACTCTGTGTGACCGGTGGGGATGACCTCGTCACCCCCTGCTCGCGGCTGCGTAGGGGCTGCGCAGGCCAGCGCAGTGCTGCACAGTTTCTGCGTAGCAAAATCTGCGCAATAGCTGCAATGCTCTTGCTACGCACCTGGTGCTTCCGCTGCTGCTGCTTAGCTGCTGCTACGCTGCAATCGCTACAGCAGCTGCAATGCTGCTGCTGCGCTGCTGCTGCTTCCGCTACTGCGTTGCTGTTGCTGCTCGCGGCTGCTGATGCCGCCGCTGTTGCCGCCGCTGCGTGCTGTCAGTGCTCGCAGCCGTCGCCGCAAGCCGTGCTGCGAGCTGCTACTCCCTTTTTTGTGTACAGGCTCGCAGCCAGACACGGCTGCTGCAACCACCCGGTGGTGGTGGTGGTGCTGCTGCACGAGCTAGTAAATGCCGCAGCTCACCCGATGTGGTCGTGGGGACTGAGTGATGATGTCGTTGAAAAAACGGCTGCAACAAGTCCCAGGATACGGCGGCGGCGGTGTCTCGCACTGTTGCTGCTGGTGCTGCGTCTCTGCGGCGCAGCTCAACGAGAGGAGTCTCGCTGCTCTGATACCATGAGAAAATACGTGGAAGCTTCCTAGCGATATTGCCGCTGACTAGGCGTCAGTGCCTGGTCAGATGGTGACGACAGTCACAAGTCGTGCACACAACGGGAAGGGTATGGCTAGGAAACACAAGGCAAACTGTCAGAATGCTTCAATAGCATTTGCAAATAGAAATGACAAATGACACGACCATGGCATAAGTACCTGCCGCGGCGGACGGCGGGTGTCGCACGCGGCAGTGCAAGGTCTGTCCTAAAACCGGCCCAAAACCACTGTTTTGGCCGTAACTCAGCGTAGACCAGTCAGAACGCTAAGTCGTCTGAACCTACACGTGCAAAATCCCAAGCCGGACGCTACGACTGGTCATGCATGCATGCGGCAACAAACGGTGGACACACAATGCAAAGACATGCAAATCGGGCCCACGGCCAGTCCACCGATAAAATCCTGCAAGCTGCGAAAAGACTGTAGAAGGTCCCAGACAGCATCCAGGACTCTGGGGCGACCGTCGATCAGCTCTGAGCAGGTAGTCCACCACCAGACGACGCCCTGGTGCCACCTGGGTCCGCATCAGGGATCCGCACGAGCATGGACACGGCCGAGTGGTCACAGTAAACTGTACAGGTCGACAGGAACATCACAAATCACAACGCTTTCCACACAGTGTCCACAATGGGTGTCGAACCTTGGCGCTCTGATACCGAATGTAACAAACGGACGGGAAGCTTGGCCCACTGGGCCAAAACCGCGGTAATTGAGGGTCTCCGACCCTCAACGCATCCCATCTGTAGCCCACAGGCCAGGACCCACGTCGAGCCACGTGGCACACTTCGCGCTACACACGCAGTCCTGCATGGGCTTGCGACAGTGGGGAGGCTGCACGCGGACGTGGCAGTTCGCGAGCTGCACAGCGAGCTGCGGAGCGAGATGCGACAAGATCTGCGAAGCAAGCTACGAGGTGCAACTCGCTCTCGACTTTCGAAGTTTCAAGACTTGCCAACCGAAGTTTTGGGGACAGACAAAGGTCGTGCACCAGCAGTTCGACCAATATCAGTCAGCGAAAAAACCCAGGGGCTTTGGACGAAGCAGGTCCAGAACTAAAAGGGTAGAAATCATAGTCGAATCTAAATGTCACTTAATTCAGTTTGAAAAAGCAATGGAATGCAAGGGGTACTACGGTATTACGTTATTCAGGAGGTGGTCAAAGATTTTAGAAATTTATAGAATGGAAAAGCGGTAGCTGAGGCAGTTGGCCACAATTCCTTCCATGTGCTGGCATAAAGTTGTGGAAGTGATCATGTCGTAGGCTACAAATGGAAAGTCAAAATTAGCCACAAATGTAGTTTTGGGACTCGTGTACGTTGGAGATGTCACTTAAAGTGAACTATGCGCCGAAAATGGTCACATTGCTGAATACTGACCACACTGGGCGTTGGTCTCCGGTTCTCGTGCCCTTGCTGCCCGAGCTCGGCTAGCATGGAGGCTGCTGTCAAGTGACCAGTTTGCCGGTTTGGACTGCTGTGGCTTCTGTGTGCTGCCTTTGCGCCACCTGTCCCTCACGGCAGGCTGCTCCGGCTGACACTGAAACCTGATCTAGTGGCCATGGGTGTCCCCCGGAGAATGCGAGCGTGAAGTGATAAACCTAAATCCTTAAGCCTCAGAATCTGGTTCAGGACGAGCCGCTCAGTCGTCACCGCTTCACGGTTCTTTCGGTTCTCTCCACGTTGCACGGGAGAGGGGGGGAGGGGGGGGGGGGG
>SZWC01003079.1:94898-107481 GCA_023375785.1 Penium margaritaceum
AGCACCAGCACAATGGCATGGGATAGGTGCTGCAACAGGGAGAGGAGCTCGTGAAGATGACTCGGAGGAATCAGACTCTGATTCCGACGTATCCGATCCTCCGGAACATGAGGATGATGCCTCTCCCATCATCAACGACGAACCAGACCTCCAGCCTCTACATCAACAGCACCAGCCAGCAGGTTCAAGGAGCAGTTCACGCCTCAAAGTACCTCGGCAGCATTACGACGCAGATAGGGGTGAATGGACAGGCTTCAACTATTCATTCTTGGTTCAAGAGGAGCCAACGTCTGTCGCAGAGGCACTCACTCGGCCTGACAAAGCAGAGTGGGACGAAGCAATTCGCAGTGAACTCAGCTCCATTGAAGAGAATGGGACCTGGGTGCTGGTGGACAGACCTGCCGGGGCTCACGTTGTGGGGTCCAAGTGGGTGCTGAAAGTAAAAAGGAAACAGGATGGCAAGATAGACAAGTACAAGGCACGGGTGGTAGCAAAGGGGTTCTCCCAACGGCCTGGCGCAGAGTACGATGAGACCTTTGCCCCAGTTGTGACGTTTGCCTCCATCCGGTCAATGCTCGCCATTGCTGCTGCCGAGAACATGGAGGTCCACCAGATGGATGTCAAGACAGCCTTCCTTTACGGCAAACTTGACAAGGAGGTATTGATGGAGGTTCCGGAGGGGGTTGATGCTCCTCAGGGCAAGGTGTGTAGATTGGTGAAGGCACTCTATGGGCTAAAACAAGCGCCAAGACTTTGGTACCAGGAGATGGACACCTTCATGGCCAAGGAGTCCTTCATGCACTGCGACAATGACCCTAGCATGTACGTGCATGAGAGTGACAAAGGGACTATGTTGGTCGCCTTGTACGTTGATGACCTGATTCTATGCTCCTCTTCAACGCAGCTGCTAGACGATCTCAAGGGGCAGCTGAGTAGCAGATTCAAGATGAAGGACATGGGTCCTCTTGACTTCTATCTTGGAATTGCAATCAAGCGCGACAGAGCAGCAGGTACCATCAGCCTGAACCAGACAAAATACATCGACTCCATCCTCAAACGATACGACATGGCAGATTGCAAACCTGCCAGCACACCCATGAGCTTGGAGTGCAAACTCTCCACCTCCATGTCCCCATCCAACGAAGCGGAGAAAACTGACATGCTGGGCATCCCATATCAGTCTGCAGTGGGTAGTCTGATGTATGCCATGGTCGCCACCCGACAAGATATAGCCCATGCTGTTGGGCAGGTGAGCCGGTTTGTGGCCAATCCCGGTCCACTTCACTGGCAGGCCGTGAAGCGCATCATGCGCTACCTTCAGGGGACGTGGCACGTGGGGCTCCAGTTTGGAGGCATCGCTGGATCCGCATCACTCCGTCTCATGTGCTACACTGATGCTGATTGGGGAGGGAATATCGATGACAGAAAATCTACCTCCGGCTTTGTGTGTATGTTGAATGGAGGTGCAGTCAGTTGGGCAAGTCGCAAGCAGGAATGTGTCTCTTTGTCAACAGCTGAAGCTGAGTACATCGCCTTGGCTGAGGTGTGTAAAGAGATGCAGTGGCTACGAAGCTTGCTATCCGAGATGAAGGCACCACAGGCAACGGCGACGGTCATCAAGATTGACAACATGAGCGCCATTGACATGTCAAAGAACCCCGTCCTGTCCAGGCGCACAAAGCACATCGAGATCCGCTACCACTACGCTCGAGACTTGGTCTACAAGCAGACAGTGGAGCTCGAGTATGTCGGCACCAAGCTGAACCGGGCTGACATGCTTACAAAGCCACTGGACAAGGATCTCCACCAGGCGGGCAGGCAAGGTGTCGGCATGGTCAACGCAAGTGATGACGAATGATGATGGTCACTGACGCAAGGTGCAAGGGAGAGATTTGTTGAATGTTTTTGCCCCTTGTTCAGTGTTGTAGGACGGATCAGGAATGCTCTGCCCCTTGTGGAGGTATGACCCCTAGATCCGTTGTAGTGTGACTCAACTANCACTAGGATGCTTATGTGTCAAGCCCACAGTGCAAGTCTATTGGTGACGTGGCTGGTTCAGGCCACTTCCCAGGAATGTGCTTTTGAGTTCTAGGACTGGACAGACAGCTATAAAAGGATTTGTCTTGCATGCTGATCAATCAACCCTTGCTTGATGCTCTCTTGCGTATTGACGACTTGAGCTCTTCTTGAGATGTAATGCTAAGGCGTTAGTACTCTTGAAGGTGAAGTGTATGCCTGATTAAGTTTGGGGTGCATGACACATGTCAACAAAGGAAGAAGGCCTAAAAACCTTTGTGAGCTTTCGGTTTCGCGGCTTCTCTGCCAGAGGTGGTTAGCTCAATAGCTAACAATAAGTACCTGCCGCGGCGCACGGTGGGTGTCGCACGCGGCAGTGCAAGGTCTGTCCTAAAACCGGCCCAAAACCATTGTTTTGGCCGTAACTCAGCGTAGACAAGTCAGAACGCTACGCCGTCTGAACCTCCACGTGCAGAATCTCAAGCCGGACGCTACGACTGGTCACATGCATGCATCCGGCAACAAACAGTGGACATTCAATGCAAAGACATGCAAATCGGGCCCACGGCCAGTCCACCAATAAAATCCTACAAGCTGCAGAAAAAATGCAGAAGGTCCCAGACAGCATTCAGGACTCTGGGGTGACCGTCGATCAGCTCCGAGCAGGTATTCCACCACCAGACGACGCCCCGGTGCCACCTGGGTCCGCATCAGGGATCTGCACGAGCATGGACACGGTCGAGTGGTCACAGTAAACTGTATAGGTCGACAGGAACGTCACAAATCACAACATGTCTATGGAACCGCTGGGCTCCCTCCTGATCCGAACAGAGTCCGCTAGGCTCCCTCCACTCCGATTGTGGCCCTGTGGGAGCAGGCCTTGCACACTAAGCTTGATTCCATCAAGCTGATCCACCTGATCACAAAGCCATTGCCACCCGTTGGGTGTTCATGCACAAGCATAAACCAGACGAAATCGTTGAGTGCTACAAGGCTCGCCTCACGGCCAAGGTATTCTCTCAAGTGTTTGGCATGGACTTCGATGCCACTTTGTCCTTGTGGGGACGTACACCACTACCAAGGTAGTCCTGAGCCCGGACTACGAGCTGGACGTGAACTACACATTCTTACATTGTCAAATCAATGAGGAGATCTACCAGGCTCAGCCAGCAGACTTTGATGATGGCACAGATCATGAGCTCCTTTGCAATGCCTTGTACCAGTTGAAGCACTCTCTGTACTGCTTGAACCTCGAGCTCTCTGCCATCCTATACCAAGATGGATATCGCGGTAGACCGGACGACCCCTTCTCTCTTTATAAGCAATCCATTGGCTCTCTTTGTGGCCATCTTGGTCAATGTTGATGATCTCTTGATTGCCTCTCTGGATCCTCAAGCTCTCCAAGCTGTGAAGGCTCTCGTCCAGTCTGCGTACAAGATGGAGGATATCATTCGTGCCCGCATCTTCCCGGGCATGGAGATTGAGCCTGAACGTTAGTGATAAGTATTGCATGTGCATTAACTAACGATATGCTTGCACCGTGGAAGATTGGTTCACAGACCCGTTGGCTGTTGTTCCCCATGTGTTCACGTCCAAAACCCCAATAGGACAGAGGATCCTGAAGATAGCTGATCTCACCCGGCAGATGGAGCCTGTTGATGTCACGAAGAACCTCTAGGTCATTGAGTATCCCAAGTTCTTTGGCACCATCACACTTGGTGACGCTACCTTCCCAATCAACTTCTTGTCCTAGTTCTCCTAGTGCCGGTTTTGCCTCCATCTTGAGACGGTATTACGTGTCGTCTGCTATGCCGTGTTCACTCCCCGTTTGAGCTTGTGTTGTCATACATAACACTCTATCGTGCTTGACAGGTATACTGACAGCAATTGGGCCCAGGATCGCAATGTATACAGCCAATTGGTCTACATCTTCTTCATTAGCGGCACTACCATCTCCTCGAAGGGGGAAAAACAAGGTTGTTTTGTCCGTAACTCAAATAAGAACGAGCATGTTACCTTGGCTAGTGGTATCTATAAGAGCATCTCGCTCTGCCGTCTCAGGCAGCAGCTGCACCAGGTTTCCACCTGCCTAGCTAGAAATCCTAGGCAGCAGGTTGGGGCAGCAGCATTGTTGATGCCGCGTGCAGGCTTCCACGCTCGTTGCTCAAGTCTGCTGTCCCCTCAGTTTGCTGCTCTACAGTCTAAGTCTCGAAGCTCTGGGCTTGCTACTCAGAAACGCGCACGACATTGTTAGCGCCAGAAAGCACCTAAAAACTGAAAGTGACTGATTAGGAATGAAGAATGAGCAACAATGGGAGACCCCTCCAAGTTCTAGCTCCCCCCCACTAGTGTAGAACTTGTTACTCAGCTAACCAGCCAATCAGAAAATAGTCCTAGACCTATTTTCTGGCAGGCAGGGTTTTCTCGGTGAGCCCTGCCAGACGCCCGACAGTCCAAAACCCGGGTGTCGTCCGTTTTGCCTGAAAACTGGACCATACCATAATACCGACGCTGCGAANGCGCGCCAGTGTTAGCGCCAGAAAGCAGCTGAAAACTGAAAGTGACTGATTAGGAATGAAGAATGAGCAACAATGGGAGACCCCTCCAAGTTCTAGCTCCCCCCCACTAGTGTAGAACTTGTTACTCAGCTAACCAGCCAATCAGAAAATAGTCCTAGACCTATTTTCTGGCAGGCAGGGTTTTCTCGGTGAGCCCTGCCAGACGCCCGACAGTCCAAAACCCGGGTGTCGTCCGTTTTGCCTGAAAACTGGACCATACCATAATACCGACGCTGCGAACGCAATCGTGTGGTCAGAATCAGCTAGAAAATTAGCAACAAAGAGTTATGGCTGCCCGAACCCAGGCAGTGCCTATGACAGTCAGTGATACTAAACAGGGTCACACAACAGGAGACATGGACCCTAGGCACAGCATGATGTTGCAGACGCAACGCCACGACCAAAGACAGTGTTGGGTGCATGCAGACAGCATATGCAATGGCAGTGACCGCCGGCGGCCCGACCGTCGTGGAGGCTTGCCGATGGAGCTGAGCGTGTCGCCGGAGGGAGGAGGCTCCAGCGAATGGTGAGTGGGCCTCAGCGTGCGTCAGCTCCATCGAGCGACACTCCAGCAGCGTCGAATCTCGTCGTGAGTCATCTGCATGCCAATGTACACAAGCCGGGAGGACACAACAGAGTACAATGAGAGATACACGAAAACCAACACTCCCCCATGACTCACAGGTGTAGTGCACATGTGCCGGCAGAGACACAGTCAACGACCAGACTCCCCCAGGCCATGTTGAAACACAGGCAGGGACAAAAAGAGCCACTCACGGACGCATGCCGACCGAACTCACAGCCTTCTTGAACGAGTCACGCTTCAGTGCCTTGGTCAAGAAGTCAGCCAACTGTCGTGCTGTCTCAACCCACACAATTTTGATGCTGCCGTCATGCAACAATGAACGCACATAGTGCTACTCAACATTGATGTGCTTTGTACGTGTGTGATGCACGCTGTCATTGTCAGTGATGGCCATGGCACTCTCATTGTCACAATGGAATATGATGAATGCAACAGACTGACGCAACTCGGACAACAGACGATGCAACCACACACTCTCACACGAGCCTGAGCCAAGAGCAACGTACTCGGCCTCAGCAGTGTTGCGTGCAATGCACCCCTGCTTGCCACTGCGCCAGGATACAGCTGTGCCGCCAATCAGAAACATGCAGCCTGTGCGACTCTTACCGTCTGGACTGCCGACCCAGTCATTGTTGGTGTAGCCTACCGCGACAATAGAAGGCTGGCGGCGGAACATGAGACCTCGCCGAGGAGTCGAGACGACATAGCGCAATACTCGGATCGCGGCCTCGTAGTGGAGGTGACGCGGCTCCTGAGATAACTGGGCTAGGAAGTTGACGGCAAACGCGATGTCTGGGCGCGTCGTCGTCGCCAGGAACATTAGTGATCCGGTGATTCGCAGGTACGTGGTCACGTACATTGGCTCCCCCACAAGAGCTGGGTCAGAGCTCTTCAGCTTCACCTGGCCATCAGGTGACATGGGTGAAGATGCGCTCGGCACGAGTGGCAGGTCCTCCGCAAAGCGGGTGGACAGAGTCTGCACATAGGTGGCCTGGTGGATGTGCAGGACATCCTGGGAGCGATCATGCTCGAGCTCCATGCCCAGGAAGACTCTGGCACATCCGAGATCCTTCATCTGGTAGGTGGCATGCAGCAAGTCCTTGACACGCTGGATGGAAGCCGTGTCTGGTGACACAATGAGGAGATCATTGACGAAAACCAGAACAGCAGTGAAAGTCTGGCCTCGCGGACTGACAAACAGTGCGGGGTCAGCGGTGCTGCGCTGGAGCCCACCGCGAAGGAGCGTTCTACTGATCTCCTGGTTCCAGCACCGAGGCGACTGCTTCAGGCCACAGAGGGCCTTTCGCAGCTGCCAGACTCTCCAAGTGCCATCGTCAAAGCCTGGGGACTGCACCATGTAGAGCTCCTCACCCTCCAGTGACCCATGGAGAAAGGCGTTGCTCACATCCATCTGATGCAACTCCCACCCATGCTGGGCGACCACGCTGAAGAGCGCCCGGCTAGTGGAGAACAGGCCAACTGGGACAAAGATTTGGTCGTAATCGACCCCAGGAATCTAGGGAAATCCCTTGGCTGTAAGGCGGGCCTTGTACTTGTCCAAGGACCCGTCGGGCTTCCACTTGCGTCGAAAGACCCACTTGGCACCGATGGCCTTCTAAACTGGGGGAAGGTCGACGAGGTCGTACACGTGGTGTTGTCGGATGGCAACGAGCTCATCGGCGCAGGCAGCGTCCAAGTGTGCGGCCTCAGGAGAGGCTCGTGCCTTGCGGAGGGTGGGTGGGTCCTCCGGGCGTGCTGTGGAGCAGACTGAGAGAGCGTGTGCATCTCAGACCCCAGGTGGGATCCGCGCGAGTGCAGCCACGACAGCGTGCCGATGCCCGTGATGAAGCATAGCGTAGCCTAGTGCGGAGCCCGTGTGAAGGTCTATAATGATGGCTGAGGTGGTCAAGCTGAGGGCCTTGGTGCCAGGATCCCCACTCACGACGATGGGAGTGGAGGAGACATGTGGAGCCACGGAGGGTCATGGCGCCACGGAGCGCGGTACGACGGTATGTGTGCTCACCGATGGCCTGGGTCAGAGGCTGCCACCTAGGCCACGGGTGTAGCGTGGCGGGGAAGGCGATGGGACTGAGTCCGACGGGCCAACGGAGGCAGACAAGGCTGTCGTAGTCGCACCCGCTGGCCCGGAGGGGCCAGCGGGTGCGACTGGGGCTGCTGGCCCAGAGGGGCCAGTGGACGCGAACGGGGCTGCCGGCCCGGAGTGGTCAGTGGATGCGACTGGGGCTGCCGGCCCGGAGGGACAAGTGGATGCGACTGGGGCTGCTGGCCCGGAGTGGCCAGTGGACGCGACTGGGGCTGCCGGCCTAGAGGGACCAGTGGACGCGACAGGAGCTGCTGGCCCGGAGGGGCCAGTAGACGCGACTGGGGCTGCCGGCTTGGAGGGACCAGTGGACGCGACTGGGGCTGCCGGCCCGGAGGGGCCAGTGGACGTGACTGAGGCTACCGGCACGTAGGGACCAGCGGACATGACTAGGGCTGTCGGCTCAAAGGGACTGAGGGATGTGTCGCCCGGAAACAGTTGGACGGAGGACGGACTCACCTCTCCCCCACGCGATGGGATAGACACGGACGAGCTGGAGCGAATGAGGTTGCGAGGGAACAGATCCTCGAAGAAGAGGGCATCGCGGGACTCAACGATGTAGTACCTGGAGGGTTCCCAGAAGCGCCAGGGCTTGGACTGATGAGAGACACCGAGGAAGGTGCAGGGACATCCGCGGGGGGCGAGCTTGCCGCCTTGCTATGGGGCGGGCAGCCACACAATGGCCACGCAGCCCAAGACGCGAGTCGGGCGGAGGCCAGCGCACTGACCACACCAATGCTGGTACGGCGTGGACTGGCGGGGAAGGGGACCGTGGGGAATCCGGTTCCAGACCCAGGTCATATAGGCCATGGCTTCAAAATAGAAGCCATCTGAGAGATCTGACTCGACCCGCATGGTCCGGACAGCGTCGGCCATGGTACTGTTCCATCGTTCGGAGACACCGTTCTGAGCGGGCGTGTAGGGCGCAGACGTCTCATGGTGGATCCTGCGGGAGGCGAGAAAAGTCGTGGTCTCACCCATGTTATCACCATCGCGATCAGAGCGAAAGCGGCGAAGAGAGCAGCCACACTCGCGCTCCGCAAGGACAAGCCAGTCCCGGATGGCTCAGGCGACATCGCTCTTCTGCCGAAGGCAGAAGACCTCGTGGTAGCAAGAATAGTCGTCAATGAGGGTGAGGACATAGCAGCCATGCTCGCCGTCGGACTCGGTGGGCAGAGGGTCCATGACATCCGAATGGACGAGGTCGAGAGGGGCGGATGCATGGGAGGAAGACAAAGGGTGCGTGGACCGGTGCATCTTCCCCTGAGCGCAATCAATGCGTTCGGTGGGGTACGGGAGAGGGAAAATCTCCGGGTCAAGGCCCTTGGCTGGCTGGGTGTGGAGCATTCTGTCTACGGCGGCAGAGTGGACGTGGCAAAGGCGACGGTGCAAGAGGCGGGTGTTCTGAGGAAAGAGCATGTTGGTGACAAACACATGGCCTGTGGTGGTCGACGGGGAGGAGACGGAAGGAGAGGAGGAGAGGCAAGGTACATGCCACAGGTTGCCACGGACGGTGGCGTGCATTTGATGCGTGGCCCTGGAGTCGATGATCCAGGTCTCAGTAGGGTCCTGGATCGGGGTCGACAGATCACTAACGGTCACATGAAAGCAAGCAAGAGACGCGGACGCGGTGGAAGGAGGCGCGAACCGAGACTGCCAATCGTCAAGCCACGCAACGTCGTCATGGAAAGGGGCAGAGGAGACCATGAGAGACGATGAGACAGACAAGGAAACGGGACACGACCGTAGCTCAGTCTCAGTCATGCAGGGCTGGGTAGGAGAGCAGGGGTGATGCAACTCGCACTTCCCTGGGGAGGAGGGCGAGGCAAGCCGAGCTGGAGCGCGATGTACTGCTCCAACTGACGCTCACGAGAGGACGACCCGAAAGTGTAGACTGAGTGCGGAGTGACGGCACCGGAGCCCGGGTAGGAGGATGACTGTGCCGGCGAAGGAAACGGAGGAACCGACGGCTGTGGATGGTACGGTTGCGACGCTGGTTTCGGCTGGACTGGCGAAGCGACCGGAGTTGTGGAGCTGTTGACGAGTCTGAGGAGTCAGAGCCGGCGACAGCGACGGCGGCTGAGGCGAGACGGTGCTCCCGCTGGCGACACATGGTGGCGATGACGCACGCCTCATCCGTCGGTAGAAGGCACGTCTACCACCCGTGCCCTGGCTGGCCACAGTTGTGGCAGACCGAGCCGCCACCACTGGACCCGGTCAATGGCTGCTTCTGTTGCTGCTGCTGACCCTTGCCTTTCTTGTTCTGACGCTTCTTCTTTCCCGACGACGATGACGTAGCTGTGGCGGGGAAGGTGATGGCCACAGAGGCGACAGCAGGGGAGGCAAGAGCCTCCGTGCACTGGAGTCGGGACTTCAGAGAAGCTTCCTCAATCCGGAGGAAGAGCTCGTATTTCCAGGGAATGAGGGTACCCTCGGCCGACATGGTGGAGAGGATGTCGTGAGAGTAGTGTACGAAGACGTCCGCGTACGCATCAGTGGAACCGTGCTTGATGGTGAGGAGCGCGGCCAGAGGGGGTGGGGCAGAGGTACTGAGGCGACGAAGGATGTCCTCCGCCTGCTGCCAGTAGGCGGTGAGCGTTTCGGTCTCCCCCATGTGCAGGGAGTTGAACTCCCGCAGCAGGTGGCTGGTCTCAGTCTCGCTGGACAGGCGATGGGGACGAGTGAGGACGTGCCAGGCGGCTGTAGGGTCTTGGGTGGCGCCAGCGGCGAAGTCGCCGAGGAAGGGCTCTAGGGTGAGGTGGGAAGCCGGAGGGGCGACAGGGACTAGAGCACGTACGGAACAACCAGCGTCATACAACTGGTCGGCCAGGGTGGGGTCATACGGGAGGGTGTAGTATGCCCACAGGCCCTCACCCAACGCCCAGATCCGGAAGCTGAACTCCCAGCTCCGGAACTCCTCCCCGGCCTGAAGCGACGGCGGCGGTGTCTTAAAGTCCTTCTGCATGTGGCCCGTGTCTAAAGTGGGGGCAAGGACGGAGGTCAACGTCTGCCGCTGGCGCTAAGTCTGCTGCTACGCCAGGTAGTGCGTGGCAGTAGACACAGCTGGGCTGGCGTGCCCTGGAGGGATGAATGGTGGCAGCACACTGGTGGCAGTCTGGGAGGCCAATGGCTGCAGCGCTGCAAGCTGCTGTGTCAAGGCGTTGAGCTGTTGCTGAAGAGCAACCAGGGGATCAGGATTGCCGCCAACGACGCCAGAGGGCTGCTGCTGCTGCTACTACTACTGCCGCTGCTGCTGTTGCTACTGCTGTTGCCGCTACTACTGCTGTTATTGCTGCTGCTGCTGCTGTTGCTGTTGCTGCTGTTGCTGCTGTTGCTGTTGCTGCTACTGCTGCTGCTGCTGCTACAGCTGCTACAAGAAAGGGGGCCTGGGGATCCCCCCAGCAGAGGAGGACCCCTCCCCACTGGGGCTGCCAGCCATGGTTTGGTACCCCTTGGTCCCCTATTTTTTTGTGTTGTTGATGTCAACAGTGATGTCAGCTTAGGGTGGCTGATGTCAGCAGCTGCCACCGCGTTCTCTGCAGGGCTACTACTGTAGATGACTCCCTGCCCACCCTTTGATTTTCTTCCCCCTTTTTTTTCTTTTTTGTGTGTTGATGACATCAGTAGTGACATTAGCAGCAGGATGCTGACGTCAGCAGCGGTGGTTGTTGGGGCCGTTGCTACAGCTGTTGCTGCTGCTACTGGTGTTGTTGCAACTGTTGCTACTGCTACTGCTACTACTGCTGCTGCTACTGCTGCTGCTGCTCCTGTTGCTGCTACTGGTGCAGCTGCTGCTACTGCTGCTATTGCTGCAGCTGTCTCTGCTGCTGCTGTTGCTGCTGCTGGTGGTGCTGCTGCTGCTAGTGCTGCTGCTACTATAGTTGCAGCTACTGCTGCTGTAGTTGCAACTACTGCTGCTGATATAACTGCTGCCACAGCTGCTGCTGTTATTGTTGTTGCTGCTACTACTGTTGTTACTGCAGCTGCTACTGCTACTACTACTGCTACTACTACTGCAGTTGCAGCAGCAACTGCTGCTAGTGCTGCTACGGGCTGCTACGACTGCTGTGGCTACTACTGTTTTTTCCTATTTTTTTTCTTTTTTCTTTTTTTTCCTTTTTGTTCTTTTTCCTTTCGTATATCACAGCGGGCTCCGCTGCCCGCTGTTTGCTGCGAGCAGCAAGCTCGCTGCCCGCAGCCCGTCGCTCGCGGCGAGCTGCGGGCTACGAGCAACAACAGCCGCTGCTGGCTGCTGCAGGCAGCTACTTGCTGCTGCTACTGCTGCTACGGATTGCTGCTGCGGCTGCTGCAGCCTGCTGTTACTGCTGCTCGCTGCTATAGCTACTGTTCTCTGCCACTACTGCTCGCTACTGCTCACTGTTGCTCACTGCTGCTGTTGTTGCTTGCTGGCGTTGCTGCTGCTACTACCGGCTGCTGCTGCTGGCTGCTGCTACTGCTTGCTGCTGCGGGCTGCTGCTACTACGGGATGATGCGAGCTGCTACTGCTGTGCACTGCTACTACTACACGCAACAGCTGCTGGCTGCTACTGCCACTGCTAGCTGCCGTTGCCTGTGGTTGCCGCTACTACAGGTTGTTGCTGATGCTTGCTGGTGCCAGTCACTGTACCTGTGTGACGTTGCAGCGTGCGTCGTCGCCCGCAGGTGTCAGACGCAGCCTGCCGCTCACCTCCTTGCGTCACGCGTGGGGGTCAGTGCTGCCGAAAAAAATTCGGCAGCATTTCCCCTGGTCCAGTGGTCGTGGGAAAAAATCTGACGCCGCCACCAGGCGGCTCAATGCCGCTGGAAAAAATCCGGCAGCATTTCCCCTGCACTGGCGCGTATGAAGGTCCGCCGGCGTTGTCTAGCACCTGTACGCCAGTCTTCTGATGCTGCTGCTATGCTCTGGGTCTGATACCAAGCTGGAAATCCTAGGCAGCAGGTTGGGGCAGCAGCGTTGTTGATGTAGCGTGCGGGCTTCCACCCTCGTTGCTCAAGTCTGCTGCCCCCTCAGTCTGCTGCTCTAGAGTCCAAGTCTGGAAGCTCTGGGTTTATTACTCAGAAACGTGCGCGCCAGTGTTAGCGCCAGAAAGCACCTGAAAACTGAAAGTGACTGATTAGGAATGAAGAATGAGCAACAATGGGAGACCCCTCCAAGTTCTAGCTCCCCCCCACTAGTGTAGAACTTGTTTCTCAGCTAACCAGCCAATCAGAAAATAGTCCTAGACCTATTTTCTAGCAGGCAGGGTTTTCTCGGTGAGCCCTGCGAGACGCCCGACAGCCCAGAACCCGGGAGTTGTCCGTTATGCCTGAAAACTGGACCAT
>SZWC01003079.1:110669-121378 GCA_023375785.1 Penium margaritaceum
CTCACGCACTCACTCACTCACTCACTCACTCACTCACTCACTCACTCATGCACTTACAGAGACACAGTGATGGTGACAATGATGATGACGACGACGACGACGACTACAACAGCGATGAGGACAGCCACAGTGACGGTGCTGGCGACGACGACAGCGACGACAGCAGTGACGGCGACGTGATGCGCAACGGTGCAGTCTGATGCGATGGATGGATGCAATCTATTGCAATGCATTGTGATACAATGTGGATGCGATGAGACTCAATGCAACTGGGTACGATGAAATGCCATGCAATCCGATGCGGTGTGATGTGTTGCGATGCTATGTGGTACGATGCGTTGTGATGTGGTGCAATGCAATGCGATGCATGCAATGTGTGCAAGCATTCACACGCTTCTACTCTCTCCTCTGCTTGTCCTTCTGGTCTGTTCTCTAGTTCATCCCTCCCCTTCTCCCATTTTACCCCTCTACCCCCCCCCCTCCAGCCCCCTCCACCCCTGCTCTCTTTCACTCTTACAAAGAGTCCCTACTAACTTTCCCTTTTCCCTGCGCTCTTTGGTCCACTGCATGATTCGGTTCAGTCCGGTGATAACATCGATGGTGTATTTCTGTACATTAGGCCAAACTGTATGTCGCCTACGGCATTGTCGCCGTGTACGGGCGTCAACGGAAAAACAGGGCAATGCTGAAAGTTTTTTGCAATGCATGCAAGTTTTCATGCAGGTGCAGGGACAGGGACAGTCACAGTGACAGCGACAGCGACAGTGACAGTGACAGTGACAGTGACAGTGACAGTGACAGTGACAGTGACAGTGACAGTGACAGTGACAGTGGCAGTGACAGTGACAGTGACAGTGACAGTGACAGTGGCAGTGGCAGTGGCAGTGGCAGTGACAGTGACAGTGACAGTGACAGTGACAGTGACAGTGACAGTGACAGTGACAGTGACAGTGGCAGTGACAGTGACAGTGACAGTGACAGTGACAGTGGCAGTGGCAGTGGCAGTGGCAGTGACAGTGACAGCGACAGCGACAGCGACAGCGACAGCGACAGCGACAGCGACAGCAACAGCGACAGCGACAGCGACAGCGACAGCGACAGCGACAGCGACAGCGACTGCGACTGCGACTGCGACTGCGACAGCGACTGCGACAGCGACTGCGACTGCGACAGCGACTGCGACTGTGACAGCGACAGCGACTGCGACTGCGACTGCGACTGCGACTGCGACTGCGACTGCGACTGCGACTGCGACTGCAACAGTGACAGTGACAGTGACAGTGACAGTGACAGCGACAGTGGCGGTGGCAGTGGCAGTGGCAGTTTTTTTTATGTGATGTGATGTGATGTGATGTGATGTGATGTGATGTGATGTGATGTGATGTGATGTGATGTGATGTGATGTGATGTGATGTGATGTGATGTGATGTGATGTGATGTGATGTGATGTGATGTGATGTGATGCGATGCGATTCGATGCGATGCAATGCGATGCGATGCATTGTGATGCAATGCGATTTGATCAATTCGAGGAGATGGGATCGATGCAATGACAGTGACATCGACAGTGACAGCGGAACCGACATCGACAGTGACATCGACATCGACATCGACATCAACATCAACATCGACATCGACATCGACATCAACAATGACATCGACATCGACATCGACATCGATATCCACATAGACATAGACATAGAAATCGACATCGACATCAACATCAACATCAACATCAAAATCAAAATCGACATTGCCATCGACGTCGAAGTCAACATTGACGTCGACGTCGACATCAACATCGACATTGACATAGACAAAATGATATGATGTGGTGTGATGTGATGCAATGTGATGTGATGTGATATGATGTGATGCAATGCGTTGCGATGCAATCTGATGTGATGCGATGCGGGGCAATGTGATGCAATGCGATGCGATTGATGCGATTGATGCGATTGATGCGATTCAATGCGATGCGATGTGATGTGACATGACGTGTTATGATGTGGTGTGATGTTATGTCCTGTGATGTGATGTACTGTGATGCAATGCGATGCGATGTGATGTGATTGTGATGTGATGTGACACACTGTGACAGTGACAGTGACAGTGACAGTGACTGTGACAGTGACAGTGACAGTGACAGTGACAGTGACAGTGACAGCGACAGCGACAGCGACAGCGACAGCGACAGCGACAGCGACAGCGACAGCGACAGCGACAGCGACAGCGACAGCGACAGCGACAGTGACAGTGACAGTGACAGTGACAGTGACAGCGACAGCGACAGCGACAGCGACAGCGACAGCGACAGCGACAGCGACAGCGACAGCGACAGCGACAGCGACAGCGACAGCGACAGCGACAGTGACAGTGACATCGACAGTGACATCGATAGTGATATCGACAACATTGACATCGGCATCAACATCGACATCGACATCGACATCAACAGCGACAGCAACATCGACATAGACATAGACATTGACATAGACATAGAAATTGACATCAACATCAACGTCAACATCGAAATCAAAGTCGACATTGCCATCGACGTCGACGTCGACATCGACGATGACGTCGACATCTACATCAACATCGACATTGGCATAGTCAAATTGACATGATGTGATGTGATGTGATATGATGTGATGTGAGTGATGTGATGCGATGCAATGTGATGTGATGTGATGCAATGTGATGCAATGCGTTGTGATGAAAGTTAATGCTATGCGATGCGGTACAATGTGATGCAATGCGATGCGATGCGATGCGATGTGATGTGACGTGATGTGCGTGTATGTGTGCAGGTATGGGTATGTGTGCCAATGCGTATGCCTAGCCTGGAAAAGAGCCAACGGCGACGGTGACAACGACGACGATGACTGACAGTGACAGTGACAGTGACAGTGACAGTGACAGTGACAGTGACAGTGACAGTGACAGTGACAGTGACAGCGACAGTGACAGTGACAGCGACAGCGACAGTGACAGTGACGACTGACAGTGACAGTGACAGCGACAGCGACAGTGACAGTGACAGTGACAGCGACAGTGACAGTGACAGTGACGACTGACAGTGACAGTGACAGTGACAGTGACAGTGATAGTGACAGTGAGAGTGACAGTGACAGTGACAGTGACAGTGACAGCGACAGCGACAGTGACAGTGACGACTGACAGTGACAGTGACAGCGACAGCGACAGTGACAGTGACAGTGACAGCGACAGTGACAGTGACAGTGACGACTGACAGTGACAGTGACAGTGACAGTGACAGTGACAGTGACAGTGACAGTGACAGTGACAGTGATTGCGACTGCGACTGGGACTGGGATTGGGACTACGACTGACTGTGACTGTGACTGACCGCGACTGCGACTGCGACTGCGACTGCGACTGCGACTGTGACTACAACTGCGACTGCAATTGCGACTGCGACTGAGACTGCGACTATGACTGATACCGACCAATGACAATCATAGTCATTGTGTTATGACGGACCAATGACAATCATCGTCATTGTGTAATTACGGACCAATGACAATCATGGTCATTGTGTTATGACCGACCAATGACAATCATTGTCATTGTGTTATTCCCGACCAATGACAATCATTGTCATTGTGTTATGATTGATCAAGGACTACAATTATGGAACCAAAACCCCCCAAATGTACATGGAGTACCATTATCAAATATCGTTTTGTGCCGTATTTTTCAAATGAAAATGACAACCAAGTTCATTGCAATTCACTGCAAGATTCCATTTGCAAGGCTATTTATGCATGCAACAAGTCGAGTACCAATATCATGCACCATGTACGTGCATCCGTATAATGCTTTTAAACGATCGCGCGATATCTACATGAGGCGGATTTGAATGTGCAAAGGCCCCTGCTTATGGTTACTCTTTGCCCAGACAGGGGTATCTTTGCAAAATAGTATGCAACCGAGTACGCTCTTCGATTCCAATCGCAAGGCTCCTCTTGTAACAAGTCGAGTACCAACATTATGTACCATGTATATCCATGCGTATAAAACTTCTGTATATCCTCGCGATATCTACATGAGGCGGATTTGAATGTGCAAAGGCCCCTGTTCATGGTTACTCTTTGCCCAGACAGGGGTATCTTTGCAAAAAAGTATACAACCCAGTACGCTCTTCGATTCAAATCGTAAAGCTCTTCATCCATGCAACAAGTCAAGTACTAATATCATGCACCATGTATGTGCATCCATATAATACTTTCGTATGTCCTCGCAATATCTACATGAGGCGGATTTGAATGTGCAAAGGCCCCTGCTCATGGTTACTCTTTGCCCAGACAGGGGTATCTTTGCAAAATAGTATGCAACCAAGTACGCTCTTGAATTCCAATCGCAAGGCTCCATACCCATGCAACAAAAAAACTACGAGAATGCAAATCTATCCTCCTCAACGTGCAACAAACCAACCAATAAGGTAAATAAGGTAAGTGATGTGATATTTCGAGGTTTTCTATTCTATCCATGTTTGTGTCCGTCATCAATGGTATAGGTAGGATTCCTATTGTTCATACTTAAAAATTCATAGCGAGAACATGAGATCCTGCTATGTAAATAACAAGTTGAAGTTGTAAGTAGACTAGAAACAACCTAACTTCATTTAGACTACGTATGACGTTATATCCTGTAGCGTTGTTTCGTGTCATATAGTGTGGTCAAGTCATGTTGTGTCATGTCATATGGTGTGGTTCTATCACACCGTGTCATGTCTTGTGAGTTGTTGAGTCGTGTTGTGTGGTCCCCTCTCGTGTCGTCTGGTATACAGTTATATTATGCCATGTCATGTGTTTGTGTCGTGTCGTGTCGAGTCATGTCGTGTCGTGTCATGCCGTGCCGTGTCGTGTCGTGTTGTGTCGTGTCATGTCGTGTTGTGTCGTGTCGTGTCGTCTCATGTCCTATCGTGTCGTATCGTGTCGTGTCGAGCCGTGTCATGTAGTGTTGTGTCGTGTCGTGTTGTGTAATGTCGTGTCGTGTCGTTTAGTGCCGTGTCATATCGTGTCGACCCGTGTCGTGTCGTGTTGTGTTGTATCGTGTCGTGTCGTGTCGTGTCGTATCGTATCGTACCGTGTCGTGTCGTGTCGTGCTGAGTCGTGCCACGTCGTGCGGTGTCGTGTCGTGTCATATCGTGTCGTGTTGTGTCGTGTCGTGTCTGAAAGACAGCTCCTAGCACTGCTGCTGCTAGCGTGGCAACGCAAGCCAGCTAGCTAACTCACTAGCACACACAGGTGGAGGTGAGAACAGCAAGGGGTTGGCTAGGGACACAAACACAAGTGTCAGAAGCTGCAATTGTTTAAATGTGCAGAGAGAGATGACAACTGAGGTCTGGCCAACCTATATAGTGCCACGGACCTAGTGGATGCACACACACACACAGCGCACAANTGAAAGACAGCTCCTAGCACTGCTGCTGCTAGCGTGGCAACGCAAGCCAGCTAGCTAACTCACTAGCACACACAGGTGGAGGTGAGAACAGCAAGGGGTTGGCTAGGGACACAAACACAAGTGTCAGAAGCTGCAATTGTTTAAATGTGCAGAGAGAGATGACAACTGAGGTCTGTCCAACCTATATAGTGCCACGGACCTAGTGGATGCACACACACACACAGCGCACAACGGCGCTATTTTTCTAGCAGGACAAAACAGTGGCAAAAACACAGTTTTGGTCACAACTCCCTGCAGACTCGTCAGAACAGCGAGCCGTTTGAACCAGAATGGCCACGTCGACGAGATCTACATCCTGATAGGCTGCACGCCTACGTGCTCTGACACAGCACGAGTCTACAAAATGCGGAAGTCTTCTGGGCGCCCGTCGCCACCGGCTGTCGGCCTGCTGCCGCCGTCGCCTGTCTCAGGGATCTGCACGTGAATGGACATGAGCCGAGGGGTCACCGTAAGCTGTGTAAGACACACACAACAACACTCCCCCATGACCAGAGGGCGAAACACGTCCATGCACATGCAGACACTGACTCTGTACAGAGCAGGAAACGCACAGCTGCTGCAAGCGGTAGGCACAACACATACAGGGTGGCACATGAGGAATCAACCTGCAACAGGGATGGGGCAGAGTCCAACGGAACGAGTGGCCGCATGAAACTTCGAACGACCTAGAGCCTTGGTCAGAAAATCCGCGCACTACCTGTCAGTGCTCACGTGGATGACTCGGATCTCACCACGATCAACCAGGTCACGCACGAAGTGATGCTCGACATTGATGTGCTTCGTGCGTGCATGGAACACACCTGAGTTTTTGGCGATGGCCTCCGCGCTCATGTTGTCACACTGGAGAACCACGGGGGGAATGGACTGACGCAGTTCACGCAACAGACGGACGAGCCAGACACATTCCGCTGCACCGGCGCCTAGGGCAACATACTCTGCCTCAGCAGTACTACGTGCGATACAGCCCTGCTTCCCACTTCGCCAGGACACTGCAGTGCCTCCAATGAGGAAGATGTAGCCGGTGCGGCTTTTGCCATCTGGACTCCACGCCCAGTCGCTGTCTGTGTACCCATCGAGCACAACGGACACCTGCTCGCGAAAGCACAGGCCGAAGCGTGCGGTGGACAAAATGTAGCGCACACACCGGACTGCGGCCTCCAGTGTTCGCTGGCGCGGAGCCTGCGAGAACTGGGCGAGCAGGTTGACAGTGAAGGCAATGTCGGGCCGTGTCGTGGTGGCCAAGTACATGAGCGAGCCGATGACTCGCAGGTACAGGGTCACATCAACTGGCTCCCCCAGGTCCGCTGGGTCATCGACCTTCAGGGCGGCCTGCCCCTCAGGGGTCATGGGCGTGGAGGCCGTGCGGACGGCCGCGAGGAGGTCGGCAAAGCGCTCCCCCACGGTCTCTGCGTAGCGTCCCTGATGGACACGGAGTGTGCGACGAACACGGTCGCGCACGATCTCCATCCCCAAAAAGACAGAGGCCTCACCAAGATCCTTCATCTTGTAGGCCGAGGAGAGAACGGCCTTGGCAGCATTCACTGCTCCCNAGGCCTTCCGCAGCCGGTACACGCGACCGGTACCATCCTCAAAGCCAGGTGGCTGGACCATGTAAATCTCCTCCTCAAGATCCCCATTTAGGAAGGCGTTGTTGACATCCATCTGATGGAGTTCCCAGTCGTGCTGTGCCACCTGGCTCAGCAACGTGAGTGTGGTCGTCATCCGCCCAACTGGGGCAAAGGTCTCGGTGTAGTCCACACCAGGGACCTGAGAGAAGCCCTTTGCTGTCAGGCGCGCCTTGTAGCGCTCCACAGTGCCGTCTGGCTTCAGCTTCTTGCGTAGAACCCACTTGGCCTTGATGGCCTTGCGGTTCTTGGGCAAGTCCACCAGCTCAAAGACGCCGTGCTCGCGGATGGCATCAAGCTCAGCCTGGCAGGCAGTGCGCCACTGCTCAGCATCAGGGGCCGACAAGGCCTCAGGCAGACTGGTGGGATCGGGAGCCAGCACTGGCGCACTCCGTGTAGCCAGGGCATATGCTGCAGAGGGAGGGTCGACCGTCACCATGGACTCAGCGGCGTCACGAGCAAGACCGCGCTCATGAGCAAGTAGTGCCGCACCAGTGGCACAGCCAGGGTGCACCTCAACAAGACCGCGCGCACTCAGGCCGAGGACCTTTGTGCCCGGATCACCGCTGGCGACGTTGCGCGTGGGGCGCGGGCGGAGACGTCCGCCGGGTGCCCGTGTGTAGGGGTCCGATGGGGCAGGGGCAGTGGGCGCTGCTGACTCACATGCCGGTGTGGACCGCACGACAGGCGTGCCATTCGAGGCTGGCGTGGCATCGCCAGCTGGGGTCAGGCCCACGGCAGACGCAGGCGAGTCTGTGACCGGAGGTAGGGACAGCTCAGCGCCAGACACGGGTGCGGACTCAGGATCAGACTGAGCTTCAGGGTCAGACTCAGTCTCAGACGTGGAAACAGACGCAGGATCAGGTAGAGCCGCAGACGCGGAGGCAGACTCGGACGCAGACGCGGACACGGGCGAGCGCGGAGAGTCAGGGGCAGAGGAGCGAGCCACAGACGGGACGGGACTGGGGGTGCCGGTGGGCACAACCGCTGGGGACAGCTCCGGGGGTGCCGGCGACGGAGTGACCGCACTGGACGGGGGCACTGTGCCCACCGGACCAGGAGCCTCCCCCTCACGACGGGGACCGGAACACCCAGGGGAATGAGCAGTACGCAAAGTGTGGATGCGAGCAAGGTCACGGAAGGCGAGATGCTCGAAGAAGAGAGCGTCACGAGACTCCACGATACGGCGGCGCTCGGGGTCCCAGAACCGCCAGGCCTTGGACCGCGGGGCGACGCCAACAAAGGCGTAGAGGCGGCCCCGCGGAGAGAGCTTCCTCCCCTGCTGCTCCGGTGTGAACCAGACGCAGGCAAGGGAGCCCCAGACACGGGCGAGGCGCAGGTCCGCTCGACGCCCATACCACAACTCGTAGGGCGTGCGGTGACCTGGGAGGGGACCGTGGGGAATGCGGTTCCACACCCAGGTCATGTATGCCATGCCCTCAAAGGCAAAGGCCTCAGGCATGGCACTGTCGGCGCGCATGGCGCGGACCGCATCCTCCATGGTGTGGTTCCAGCGCTCGGAGACACCGTTCTGCTGGGGGGTGGCGGGAGCAGAGAGGTTGTGAAAGACACCGAGCTCGGTGAAGGAGCGTGCCATGTCACCGAGGTACTCGCCGCCACGGTCCGAGCGAAAGGTCTGAAGGCGGTGGGGGGACTGGCGTTCGGCCATGACCAGCCAGATGCGGACCGCAATGGCTGCATCGCTCTTCTGACGCAGGTTGTAGACCCAGAGCAGGCGCGTGAAGTCATCAGTCAACGTCAGGACGTAGCGACCACGGTCTTCCTGAAACTCGACAGGGAGCGGACCCATGAGGTCGGAGTGGACAAGCTCCAGGGGCCGACGAGCCCTGGAGACAGACACAGGATAAGTAGACCGGTGCATTTTTCCTTCAGCACAGGCCAGACAGTCGGTCGTGGGTGGCGCCTCGAAGGACGCGGCATCAAGACCAAGAGCAGGCTGAGTGCGGATCAGCCTATCGACAGCCACTAGGTGCATATGACAGAGACGTCGATGCAGGAGGCGGTGGTGTTCGGGGGACAGAGCACCGGCGACAAAAACACGGGCAGCAGAAGAGGGAGGCAAAGGGGGTGCACTCGCAGAGCACCCAGCAATGTGATAAAGATCATCGACGACCGTCCCACTGAGGACGGTCTCCTCGGTGTCGCGCACAAAGATGCAAGCATCGGCAGCCGTGTGCGTGACACCGAGGCCCATCTTGGTGCAGGCACGGACAGACAGCAGGCTGAGTTCCAGATCAGGGACAAAAAGGACGTCGGAGATGTATACGGGACCAGCTGGCCCGGTGAACTGCACAACCCCAACACCCTGGACAGGGACCTCATGGCCAGCTGCAGTGCGAACAGAGCGAACAGCGCCAACGGGATGCAAGACGACAAAGGCGTCACGACGACACGTCATGTGATGGGTGGCACCAGAGTCCACGACCCATGTGGCATCTGTGACCCGTGTACAAGGGGCAACGTGGCACTCGGCGACGGAACAAGGCGCGGCAGCAGGCCGCTCGGCAGGCGACGCGGCAAGACGAGCAGCGGAGCGGACATGAGACGCATGCAACCAAGACGTGTCATCGGGTCCGTCACGCGCACACGGCTGGGCATGGGGACCACCACAGACATCACCACGCAACGACACAGACAGTCCACAGGCAGTAGGACCCCTCGACTCAGTCAAGTCACTCGCACCTCCCTGAGATGAGCGTAGGGCGAGAAGCTGGTGAAGCTCCGCGATCGTCCGGTCGCGCTCGGCGAGCGCCTGGTCGCNGTACAAGGGGCAACGTGGCACTCGGCGACGGAACAAGGCGCGGCAGCAGGCCGCTCGGCAGGCGACGCGGCAAGACGAGCAGCGGAGCGGACATGAGACGCATGCAACCAAGACGTGTCATCGGGTCCATCACGCGCACACGGCTGGGCATGGGGACCATCACAGACATCACCACGCAACGACACAGACAGTCCACAGGCAGTAGGACCCCTCGACTCAGTCAAGTCACTCGCTCCTCCCTGAGATGAGCGTAGGGCGAGAAGCTGGTGAAGCTCCGCGATCGTCCGGTCGCGCTCGGCGAGCGCCTGGTCGCGAGGATCAGCGGAGGAGCCTGCTGTGGCGGCGGACTCCTCTGGGACGGCTGCGGTAGTGGCGGCCGAGCGGGCGGTCATACCGGACGTCTGGCGCATGCGCGCCTCGTGCGCCTGATGCAGCCCACGGGTGACCTTGGCCCAATCCAGTGGGCGTCCTGTCAGGCGAGTGCAGTCGGGATAGCGATGGTCACCACCGCAGTTGAAGCACACGAGGCGACGTCCCGTCATGCTGCTAGAACCGCTGCTACTGCTGCTGCCGCCGCTGCTGCTGCTGCTGCTCCCGCCGCTGCTGCTGCGGCTGCCACTGCCAGTGCTGGTGCCGCTGCTGGTCCCGCCGCTGCTACCACCACCCGACGCTCTGCGACCCTTCTTCCCCTGCGCTGAAGCCGCCGTTGCTGTGGACGGAGGGGTGGGCGACGCGGCAGCAACTGCAGCTGACGCGGTGCTGCGGCGAGCGCGGTTCGCGGCATCCATGCCTGCCACATCCAGAAAGTG